>JAQPPZ010007959.1:0-15665 GCA_028583015.1 Wollemia nobilis | reverse complement strand
TCTTCTACATTAGGGTTTTAGGGATGCTAAAGTGATGTTGTAAACTTTGAGTTCTTTCTATGCATCTAAGATTTTGTTTAGTTTCCTGACCAAGTAATTTTGTTCCATCCCTATTTGTTGTGAATATGAAACTAACAAAAAGGATAAGATATTTAGGAATTATTGGTATTCAACCCTAATAAATAGTTATTCTTCTACTTGTTTGATGGCTTCTAACACTTTTCCTAATTTATGTTCTGCATATGCTACAAAGTGGGTATTCTTTTACATTCTTCACTTCTTCCCTAATTTTATCCTCTAGGGACTTAAACCATTGGATGTTGTGAGCCTTCTTGGGGTTTGTAGTTGCCTCTGATAATCCTAAAGTTATTAACTCCATAGTTTTTTGGTCATTCACCTGTAGAGCCTATTGAAGTTCCTTGATCTATATTTGCCCTTGTATGAGTTGTTCTGAAAGATCCTCCAACTACTACATATTTTTATTAGCATTGAAGTTCTCAACTTGTTTCTTTAGTTGAAAATAGTTTGAATCATCCTTCTTCAAAGTCTCATTTTATTGATAGACTTAATATCTCATTGCCCTTAGTTACACCAATTATGCATCCATATATTTATTCCTTTTTTGCATTGCTTTGTTATCAACTACCAATTAGGCAAACTTCTTACCTACACCTAGTGTCAGTTGGTTGGTGAATTGGATCATCTAATATGGATTTATTCAGTTTAGATCCAACTTGGAAACCTTGATAATCAAGTCAATAGGGATTTTTTCAACTTTTGAGGGGTTTAAATTAGATGCTTCTACTATATAGACCTTATCCCCTTTCCTAGATAGTTGTGATTGCATAAGGATTGATGCCTTGGAGGTTTTGTCCTAAATTTACTTATAATCCTTTCATTTATTTTCTTTGATAATAACATCAAATGCATTATTGAAATATATATCTTCTATATCACATAAAATCTTCCATGCAAAGGCCTAAATTGGTCCTGCATGTTAGATTAGTATGGTGTTGGATAAATTTTCATTAACTAAATTGATGTATATACAATGAGGATGATGATGGTTTATATTCCTAATTGTATTAATAACCACCTAGTAAATATAATTTCTAAATACCTAACTACCATATTACATGATGTAATACAATTATAACATTTCCTCCTTATTACATCATGCCAAAAATAGGGACATGAATCAACAAGTCAAAATTTTACAAAGATCATGATTAGGACATATACATTAGTTCATAATTTACATCATCATGAATAGGGACAAACTCAAATGATCACCTTAGTGAAGATGACCACACTATACTCAATAAATAACAAGGACAACCACAACTATCCAAGAATTTATATTATAACTGGATAATGACACACAAGATCTCCATCTACACAATTATAAATAGAGACACACTCTTCTATCTACAAACCTTTGCAAGTAGGGACATAGTTAACCAATCATAGGTACAATACTTTGCTTGTGAACAATAACACATACAAACATTCGAAAAATCATATATAAATAGGAACACACTCTACTATCTACAATATATAGGATCTCCACTTCTCTCCAACAAAAAATTATCTCTAGTAGAAAATTAAGTCTAACTCGATCTTCAAAATGGATCATAGTTGGATCAACCATATGACCCCCCTCATGCTGAATAATATTTTTGAACATGTGGTCTTCAAAGTTCCTTGACATATTTCTTCAATTAGGCAATTGCATTGAGGTAGAAAGGTGCTTTTAAACAAGTATAAATATGATTATACTCTATCAAAAAGGTTCAAACATATCAAATATCTTTGACCATATTCCATAGTGAACAACACTGCTTATTATCACTGAAACCTATCAAATTATGTATCACATGCCTATCATAAAGTGAGTGCAATCAAATCCTTGTTATATCAATAGATAAATGGAAAATATACTTGCACGTGAACAATGTGGGATATCAAGTTATTTTGACATAAAAAAAGTCATCTCAATGTGATGTTAATTTTATGCTTTGTGTGATCAATAGACAATCAAATTTTGTATGATCCAAGATACTTTTCTCGAAGGATTACACAAGATGTCCACCATAGGGTGTTGAAACTTTGTAAAAACAATAATATAAAATCTCCCTTGCATGTGGCACTTCCAAAACCTTCACACCTCCATGCACATTTATGTATATGCACAACAAGTCACAAAAATGATCTTTGCCATTATCCGAATGATCAAATTGGCTCTGGTGGCTAATTGATAATTGCTCTAACTTGAATCTTCAAGGAATATTTTGTCAACATTCTAGGATGATAAAAAATATGGCAAACACCATCTTATCACTTACAATTAATAATACTAAAAATAGTTTTTAAAGGCTTCAAACAACCTTTCCACAAAGCATGTGGGCTCTATTTTATTTATTTATTTAAACACGTTGGCATATTTTTCCATTTTTGGATGACATGTTCTTTAAATGCAATAAATCACAAACAACACTGTCCTCCTAGTAAACTATAGGTAACAAGTATTTTTATTTTCTAGATTTATTTATTTGTTTTTAACATGCAACACAAGCCTTAAACCAATAGAACTTCATTGAAAATTAACTTTCACATGACCCATGCATTTATTAGATGGAAATTTTTTAATAGATGGACCTTGCATCTTCAAATGACATTGTTGCTAGATAACCCTATTAAGGTATTAAAAGTTCACTTTAATGGTATTGTTTTGGAAAACAATATTAAATAATATTAAATGCTAATATTTTGTGACTACAACTCCAAAAAACTCTTCTACACTACAAATTATATCATGGAACTGATGTCTTTAGATGATACTCTTCTCTAGATAGTAGCCCTAGATGATAGCTCTCCTCTAAAAAATAGCTCTAGGTGGTAGCTCCTAATAGCATATTGAGATGGTAGATCTAGATGGAATCTCTAGATAATAGCTCCAAATGATAGCTCTAGATGATAACTCTAGATGATAGCCCTATATGGAAAGCTCGAGAAGGTAACACTAATGATAAATCTTCTCGAATGACAGATGTGGATGGCCTCTTCACTATCATTTCCATGTTTATTTTCAAATGAGGAATACAAGTTTCTTTTAATTTTATTATTGAATAGTGCTTTATGTTTTGGTAAGACTTCACTTCTCTTCTATGTGATGACATATTTCTTGCAAGAACAAACAAATAAACAAACTGATGGTGCCTCCTTCCCAACAAAATATTAGATCATTCTTCATACATATTTTTTCTAGTCAACCCAATATTTAGACAACATTACCATTTTCTATACATTTAAATTTTATCATTGCTTAATTTTATTACAACACAGTCTTCTCCTTGCATCACTCCTATAAATTCTCAACACATTCAATACTTGAAATTAGTGTTAATTACACCTGCAAAAATATTTTGAACACACAAAATTTTTGTGTTGGTGAAGCAACACCTTCCTAAATGACATGTTCCTCTTCATAGCATCTCACAAATTTAATTTTTTTTGTCACATGATCTAAGAATGATGAGAGCTTTGATACCACATGTTAGACTAGCATGGTACTGAAAAAATATTCTTTAGTCAAAATTATGTATATGTAATGAGGATGATGGCGATTGTTATTCCTAATTGTCTTATCGACCACCTAGTCATGATAATTCCTAAATACCTAGCTACTATGTTACATGATGTGATAAAATTTTGATACTATAGTTGTGTTGGCTAGGGATGCTCCTACAGACTTGAACTTCTTAGTTGGTGTAGATGATATAATTATCTACAAGAAAAGTAGTCAAGCATGCAAAAACAATAAGTAGAGAGAATTATGTGGTAATGGGAGGAAATGGGATAGATATGGAAGTAAGACATGATGCAATCTATACCAATGCTTCAACCACTAGTAACATTATCAGTGATGTGGTATAAGGTACCGGTGGTTGAATGGTGGACAACATGATGGAAGGTAATAGGAATGAAGTGATTGGTGTGGTACCTAGTGAATAAAGTACCGCAAGAGATAGAGTGTCTCTAGAAGAACCATGCATTGCACTCATTGGGGTGATCATAGAAATGTAGTAGAAGAAGAGGTGGTAAGAGAAGTAGGAAGAGAATAATAAATGATAGAGAAAGAAGCAAGAGTAGTGAGTGTGGAAGGGATATGGAAATGATTGCAAAAGTATCCATGATGTTGGTCATTCCACCTTGGGAGGGGATCCTTCTTGAGGAATTCCCCCCATTGGAGCTAATTTTTCTACCCTTGTTGTTCTTGTGTCATTGTCACTTTTCCAAATAATGATCTGTATCTTTGAAATATTTTTTATTCTTTACTGGTTATTTGTTTCACTACTAAGCTGACCATTATTAATATCATTGGTGCAACTACGATGATGATTTTAAGCTCTACTTTGAGGGATTTATGGGTTTGGTTTTTCCTTCATCAATGGTTCATGGCTATCTTAGCACTTTTGGGGTATTTTCTCATACCTCATATTCTACTATGACAATGTCTTCCTATCTATGTACCCTAGTTATCTCAAAGACTCAACTTTTGATAGTTCATATTTATCTCTAGGTCAAAGTTGTATTTTACCTTAACATAAAAAATGGACCACTCTGGTGGGTAGTTATACCATCTCTACATCTTATTATCATAACCATAGTTACTTTCCAAAGTGGTGAGGGCTAGTTCTTCACTAGAATTTGCTTCCTAAATATTGTATCTCTTTTCATGTGTAAATAAAGTGTCTAGATTCTTGGTGTGTAGTGTTTCATTAAAACCCCCAATTAGATTGTAACCTTCGATCTCTCAATTTATCCACTCCTATATCTATTAACTTTGGTTTTTCTACTTGGTGGAACACACACGACTTTGGTGTGATCTTTACGATTGGTTACTTAAGTGGGTAGAAGGTGGTTTTCTTCTACCCCGTCAAGTACTTAATGCCCACATAGTCAAGTTGTCATACATGTTCAAGGTTAAACATATAATTTGGTATGCACATACAAAACTCAAAGAGAATGGATGAAAATCCATAGAGGCAAATGAGAGATCAAGTCCTCCCCAAGTAGAAGCCATAGAGGTAGTGATATGGTACCTATGGATAGATATATAAGGATATGATATTGTATTGTATATGTTTGTTATGGATAGTTGGCATGGGCCACATATAACCCAAGGCCTATTGTATTAGAATAATATATTATAATAATGAGTTAGATAAGGATTTCGGAGTCACCTAGGGTTAGGTTGATACCCTCCTCCACGTAGTAGCATTAGATGATGGGTATATAATGAAGGATATTGTCATATTAATAAATAATCAATAAATAATCATATCAAATATTCTTTGTTATCATCTTTGTCCATAAAGTGGCTTATGGTACTTTACCCTATCTAAGTGGTGTTCTTGTATTGGAAGATCTTGTGAAGTTATTCCTTAAGGAGTATTATTGGTGTTGGGCTACCTCAAGGGTATTATCTATCTTTTTTTCATTATGTGGAATATTGCATGGTGGATTGTTATTTGCAGATGAATTATTTGATATTTTATTATATTTATAAAATATTTATGTTTATGAGAATAAAGTTTTGCAACACCAACTTTCCTTGATTGCTAATGCCAAAGAATAAAGTTTTGTAACACCAACTTTCATTGATTGCTAATGCTAGTTCATCAAAAGTTAGGGGTAACCACTAAATCATGATCAAAAAATAGAAATACTTTACACTAGAAGTCTGATTGCATTTTTAAATTTGATTGAAGGGTATCTCAAGCCTTAAGACAACCATAGACAACCATATTTAAATATTATACTTTTTTTTTGCAACCATATTTAAATATTATACTTTTTTTTTTTGCAACTACTAGGAACTTCTTAAAACTCATTCATTAGGATATAGTCTTAATATCAATGCCTTTGATTTCAAAAATCCTATAAAAATTGCAAGTCAACATATGTTTCAGAACTTAAGTAAGATAGTCCCAATATACCAATTGTTTTATAACTTATTCCTTTTATTTAAAAAATTATAATAAGGGAAGGTATTGTTTTTCAAAACTAACAAAAATAATAAGGGGAGGTATTGTTTCTCAAAACTAATAGTAAGATAACTGCTTTGTGCACATTGTTTACAGTTTGAACTTTGATAACATCTCTCTAGAGTGAATTAACAAAATTGTGCAATAGTGGCATACTTACACTCGTCAATATTTACATATTTCATATTAAATGTTATTTTTTATCAAAGAATATGTCTTTTCACAAAACAATTACAAAAAGTTAGAGTTTCAATGACAATGGTATATGATGAGAACTTCTTAGGTGTTCTAAGACATCACTGGGATCTAAATTGAAAGTTCTTCATAGAAAGGCCAATAGATTTGTATGGGGATGACTTCCGTTCTTTTATCATGAAGACTATCTTTATGGACTTCTGAACTGCTTTGTGAATTTTAGTTCTCATCAATTTGTCTTAGTATACATTTTTCATCTTCAGATAGTTGTAGCTGCTTAAGAGCCTTCTCAAATGAGGCTAAGAATTCTGGGTCAAATTTAGGATAGTCTCAATTTCCCCTTTTAATGTCAGAAAGATTAGAATCAGAACAAACATTCGATTTTTCACTGTTTGCTGCTTGTTTATCCCATTCAAGATCAGAGGAAGAATGCATCTCAATTTTAGCTCCATCAGTTGGAAATTGCTGAGTGTTGTTGGTATCATTAGATTTTGACCATTGATTCTTGAGTCCATAACTTTGAAACCTAACAGTAGAACTTACATCTGAAGAACAAAGATGCTCTCCATCATTCAACCATTCTCTGAAGCTTCCAACTTTGGAAAGAACAGGACTAGTGATCCCACCAATCTCATTAAATTTAGTTCCCTCATGTAATCTACCTGAATGATTGTTTTCTAAATTCCTCTCTGCTAACTTACTATTTCCCACATTTGCCTGAACACTGTGATTGTGTTTTTTTAATGTCTCCTCTCTGGTCTTCTGCTTTTCTGATTCTTCCTCTTTGGTTTTTTGCTTTTCTTCCTCTTCTCTTACAGAACCTCTTGATTGCAAATCCTCATTTTGTTTTTCTTTCTCTTCTCTTAAAGAACCTCGTGATTGCAAAGCCTCATATACCTCCACTGTATGGAAATAATACAGAGAGTCCAATCTTCCAGATTTCATTGATGTCGTTAGCATGTCAACATTATCAATTGTGTTGTCAGAATCATGACAGGTTTCTCCATCTTGGAGACATTCATCTTGCAGACCTTCCACAAGCTTCTGCGTATCAATAATATGTGGCTTATATTCCTTTGCAGCTTTATCTTCTTCTGACTCCTCCTCCGTGGATTTGTGCTTTTCTGATTCTTCCTTTGTGGGTTTGTGCCTTTCTGGTTCTTCCTCTTTTAAAGAATTCCCAGATGGCAAATACAAAAACACCTCATAAAACCTTTGCCACTATTTTCTGCAATAAAATTAAAAAACAACACAATCGAAATGGATGTACAAAAATTCACCGAGGAGATTTAGTCCTGTAATATTTTCTGCACATACAAGCGTGTGTATCATGATACATGTATATACGTTTAAGACAAATAACAACATTTGGATTTTTTTCAGAATACCTGTATACCAAGCACCATATGCAGCTCCTACTTTTGAAAAGGAAAAAACATATAATTATTATAAAAGTAGAGTTGTGTCAACATGTGAATAAATATTTAGATAATTACATAGTTTTATACAATCTATAACTCTACAAACGTTTAAAACTAGTCTAGAACACTTCATAATCAGTAAACACAATATATTTTTCAGTTTTCTTATTATAAGACGTCAGTGCTGATGTATAAACCCTTCCATCTAAATTTACATAGACAGACGATGAATCCCCTACTAGCTATTACCTCTGAACTAAGCCATTAACAAAGAAGATTGTTAAAAAAAAACAAACTTTTATATATATATATATATATATATATATATATATAAACACATTATATGAAGAGTATGTAAGGCACAAAATGAAAATACACCGCTAGCTCTAGCTCTAACAAATGAATATTAACTGGCGAACTTTCTGAAGCTGCATCTACTCTTTCAGATGCACGCAGCTTGGCACGGTGCAATGGACTAAGGATGTAATGGCAACAATTATGTAAATAACTATATAAAAGAGCCGTAAGCAATAGTTATCGACTATAAAATAAAATCAATTTACTGTGAGGTGAAGGATTCAAATTGAACCCTTCACTTTACAGTGCCTCTTCTAATCTTAGTAAGTTGATAACATCTAAAAATACTAATTTGATTAAACTTGTGAGGGTTTCCACTTGCAACTTCTTTGCCTATAAATAATAAACTGATGTACTTATTCTTGTTGCAACAAACGTAATTCAAAAGAAAATAACACCCAGCCATTGAAATCGGTGTAATATCTCAAATCTAAATGCTAAGGTTGGTAATTCCAAAAAATATAAAACACCCAGCTATTATTGAATTCAATGAAACCCAAAGTCACCATGTAAAGTAGGTACCTTGCCCAATACCCTGGTTTGATCTTTTAATTAAGCACCATGTTATAAGTTTCACAAGCAATCAACTGTCAATGGTGCTAAGCTTTAAATAAATTTGACTTCAGAAAACAATAATCAGACTAGTTAGCGATAAATATAAACTGACCTTCATTGTCTTTACCAATGGAAAAGGGTAAAGCTTGAGGTTTTGTAATATTGTTGGTCTTGCAGCTCACCGCCACAATATGATCAAGGTTTTCTGCAAAGAAGAATTCCTCTATTATCGCCACAATTTCATCAGGGTTTTTTAAAAGGAAACATTCCTCTGTTCTCGCCACCAGTATGACTGCAACTGGATGAAATGGACGGTTCAAATTCTCATGAAGGCTCTGTTTCCTCAAAGCCCTTTTGGACGGTATGCAACCCATTTGTTCAAATCTTGTTCCACTCGGATATACAAACCCAGCGATCACCTCCTTATATTTAAGTGGCTAGTGTATAGCATCGTACGCAAATAAATTAATTAGTGTATAGCATCCTATGTAAAATTACATACGATCCTACACACTAATTAATTTATTTGCATTTAATGTAAAATTACGCATTCTATAGTCGAAAGCGACAGCGACAGCGGTTCTCTTCTTCTGCTCTCCCTCATTCGCAACCCAACATGTTCATCCAAATCCCTATGTGGAGATGGCCATGGTGGTTTATGATTATCCTGCAAATTGGGAAGTGGAGAATGGTGTTAATTGGTATCTCATGTTCACTCGAGAGCTTTGAGTGTGGTCATATTAATCTTAGTCTAAACTAATGTGGATCATGTCCTCTCCGAGGTGGAACACCCACCAGTGTAAACACCAGAAACCATTGGAAACCATTGTGGGTAGGGGCGGGTTACTTTTGGCATGCGACGTCCTCCATTTAGACATGGTGGATTCTCCGCTTAGATTACTAAGATGTACATATACGAAGCTGTGGAATTATGAAGGTGAAAATGAGAGCCATAAGATATACAATATCTTCTCTGTTATGATTGACTTTCCACTCTCCGGGTGAGCGATCAAGGGTCGATTCTTACAATGCAGAACATCTTTTCAATCTATTTCATAAGTAGAATGTTTCCAAAGCTTCGATCTAGAATGTTTCCAAAGCTCAATCTATTTCATAATTAGAATGTTTCCAAAGCTGTATCTGTTCAATCTATTTCATAAGTGGAATGTTTCCAAAGCTGTATCTGTTCAATCTATTTCATAAGTGGAATGTTTCCAAAGCTTCAATCTATTTCATAAGTGGAATGTTTCCAAAGCTGTATCTGTTCAATCTATTTCATAAGTGGAATGTTTCCAAAGCTGTATCTGTTCAATCTATTTCATAAGTAGAATGTTTCACAATTGCAACAAAACACTTGACACTTATCCTTAAAAAAAAAAAAAAAAAAAACCCTTCCTTGCACATATTAGGTTCCGGGGCCGTCAAATTTTATACGTGTATTTTATATATATTTTTAATGGCGTGGATATATATAGGTTGAAAAATTATGCGTATCTGAAACCATTCAATATAAATATTTAAAAAAAAATAAAATAATTTTAATTATATATATTTTTGGTTAGGTTATTGTGAGAAACTTCTATGAGGGTCGTACAGAGTGAGCTATACTTATCAACAGGGAATTTAACACCCACCCCTCACACACTCACCCACACCACAGTTTAAACCTTAGACCTCCCAAAAAAGGACCAAAGCCCCAACAGTTACACTACATCCCAAATTCTAATTTTATTTATATTTAATATTAAAAAAAAATTGAAAATTTTCTTTTTTATAGTTTAATTTTTTAAAATTGGTTAGATTAGATTTAAACTTATAACATTCTAAGTTATACATATACGAAAATATAAGGACCCTTAGTAGATAATGTTAAATTATAAAAAATTAAAGGTATTATACATTGATGCATAATGTTTTTGTTTTTTTAATTATATAAGGTAATCCGTAATACTATTGAGTGTTCTTAATCTAAATTTTAATTCAATGGCACTCTCATTATAAACCAATGATATTGTCAACATAATGATATTATTAAATTATAAAAAAATTGAAGGTATTATACATTGATGCATAATGTTTTTGTTTTTGTTTTATAATTATATAAGGGAATACTATTGGGTGTTGTCATTATAAATCAATGGTATTATCAACATAATGGTATTGTCATGCTGAACCTTAGCAAAACCTCCAATATACTACTGGGTGTTGTCACTCTAAATCTTAATTCAATGATACTATATTATAAACCAATGGTATTGTCAACATAATAGTATTATCATGCAGAACCTCCAATATTTGAGGGCATTGAATTAGTACAGCCAACATTTAAACACACTCCTAGATAGACCGTGGTTTGAACCTTGGACCTCCCCAAAGAAAGGCCAAAACCTTAACCAACCACTATGTTGTCCTTGTGGTACAGTCACATAATGTTATGTTATATTGTGAGGCAAAATACCCATTTGTATTGCAATGTAACCAATAATGATATTAGAATAACTTAGCAATCATACATGTATTTAACCAACAAGATTCAAACATAGGTCAAATCCTTGCAAGTCAAGGTTTTTAACCAACTCAAATTCAAGGTTTTATCTTGAAATTCAAACCTTTGTTTAAGGTTTAAAATTTTCACTCTCCACCAATTAACAATACAGGTTTCATTGCATGAATTTTATTGAAGTTTTTAAAATTTATATATATATTTTATATAATTATGTGGCCTTTATTGAGATTATTTTTATTAAAATATAAAATATTTATATTTATTGTTAAATTAATAATTATATTTAATTTTTCAAACCGCGATGTGGGCGAGTGTGTGAGGGGGTGGGTGTGTGGCGGCTTTGTGTTAAATTCTCTATTGATAAGTATAACTCTCAGGTTTACGATGGGTCATGGTTGGGAGGAGACTGATCGGCCGTGTGCGTCTGTCATAGAGGTTTCTCACAATAACCAATAAAAAAAATTATATTTAATTTATTTTTTATTAATTATATTTAATTTATTTTTTATTAAAATTAATTTTAATCTTCTTTAAATTATTAATGTTTTTAGTGATTTCATTTTTGTTAAGAGATTAATTTTTTTTTTTTTTAATAATACTTCTTATATGCAAGTGGCTTCCTTACCCGTAGACCACACTTTTTTCAATTACATTTTGAGTTTTGTTGGCACAAATATCAACCTCGAGGTTGGCTAAATTATCTACTACCTTCTTTCTTTTATATATATTGATATTTCCATGATATTGATCTCATCAATAGTTGATAAACATTAAAAATAATGATATTCTTGATTCAATCCTCATCTCCCTTTCTTCTTATAGCATTAAAAATAATATGTGAATCTCTCCCAATTGAAATATATTTTATTTTTTCTAGTTGCAATCTGGGTCATTATAAGAAGTGTTAGAGTCTTATATAGTTGTTGGTTGAAAATTCAAAAAATAAAGTAGTTTTTAACGTCCACAATGGCAAAGGCCATATGGGATGATCCTTATAGGGGATGTTGTTTACAAAATATATGTTTATCTAACCTTCAACTTCTTCAAGTTATTAATATTTCTTTTATGATATAAGAGAGAGAATTCTCCTTGTTCAATTATCTTATAAATTTTGAATTTTGTCTAGATAAGGTTCAATATAAAGTTTGGCTAGATTATATACTACATCATGTATATATTCTATACGTATGTTGTTTCTATATATATAATACATAGGGAAATTGGTAAGACCATTGGACATTGCTATTATAAACCTTAGTTCGTTGGGTTGGACAAAGTCAACAGGACCCTTGACCCTCCAGGGCATCAAACTAGGGCAACCAATTGACAAACACTTGACCACTACCATCTAACTTATCCTTTTTTGGATATGTCATGGTTTGGACCTTGGACCTCCCTAAAGAGAGGCCAAATATCTAACCACTATGTTGTCCTTGTTGCCATTACTAGTTGATAAACATCAAAAGTAATGATATTCTTGATCTTAATCTACATGCTCATTTTTTGTGATAGTATTAACAATAATATGTGAATCCCTCTCAATTGAAATATGTCTTAACTTTTTCAACGATACCTTGATCCTTATAAGAATTGCTCTAGTATTATAATATGTATTTACCTTTTCAACATATTAACTATTTATAATATATTATTATGTAATCCCTATGGTCCATGGTTAGTCTTGTTTTGGTTAAACCCTTTTTTATAACTTATAATTAACCTAAAGCCCTCTTGTTTTTCATATAACGGACTCTCCCACAGATGAATGCTGATATATGCTATCACAATATTGTAATGTTTCGGTTAATGATATAATATAATCTAGCTTTTAATAATAATAAAAAAAACCCTCTTGTTATGTCAACTTAGGTTAATTTTATTATGTAATTTGGTTTTTGGTACTGTATAAATATCCCCTATCACTCCTCATTTGATCATTAGAGAGTGTTGCATAATTCTATCTATGTATATATTGATTATATATGGTACTCATGGACAATTCCTAATATTTGTATCTTTTAATCTCTTTCATCTATTTTTTATTTTTTGTATAAGAATTGAGTAGATGGATTGCTTGTGCTTATTTCAAAAAAATATTATGAAATTCAACAATTTAGAGAGCGTAAATCCAACCTTTCCTCAAATATCAAAAGATGATTTACAATGGACTGTTGGTCCTTATTTATAGAAATAAATTTAACCTATTTACTATGGGTTTTACATGTACAAATTATGGCAAGTGGACAAAAATATCGTTATTAATCTAGATTTACTTGGGCAAGTTGTTTGTGTCCCCAATTCCTTGAAATATCAAAGAATTGGAGGTTAATTAACTATAGTTCAACAAATCACTAGATCCAGGACTTAGCCATTCTTACTATAATTTCATCTCAAAAGTACCAAAATTATTGCTTCATTCTTATTCATCCTAGGGCATCATGATTTCATTGTTTGATAAAAAATATCAACCTATTGGATCTGTGTTAAATATAGTAATATGTACTATACTTCGACCAACTTGCAGGGGTTCCAAGACTCATTAGTAAATAATCCTAGATAGCTTTAATCCTTGGGCTATGGAGTTAAGAGAGGGGATGCAAAAAAGGTGACCACATACTAAGATACTACTTCGTAAATTTTATAATTTGGACCAATCCGTGTTTGAATTTTTTATTTATGATTACCATCTAAGATAGTGTCACTACAAAATCATCAAATTTATCCTATATTAATTTTTCTAACACATCATTGGATTCTAATGGATCATTGATGAGATGAATCTTAAGTTTTCAATGGATTAGAGATTTGTTGGATGATGTCATTCTAATGCTAGAAGGAAAGTCAATAAATAATTTATTTTTCAATGAATCATTAGCCATTAAAAAAACATCTAAAATTTATAATTTACAACACTACTCTTAGGGCTTCAAAATGTCTTCTATTTTGTTTTCTAAAAGTAAATTCCCCATAGGAATTTGAATGAGCAGCCAAGATACTACATTTATAGTGACTTGTGGGGACGCCAAGCTTGGCTGATGAGAGATCCCCAATGATGCATTGTCATTGGGAATGAAGTCTTCAAAATTAGGGTTAACTCAACAAAATTGTAAAATTATGGGTCACATGTATTCAACTTTAGGGAATTAGGTTATGAAGTCACCTATCAATATGCACTAGAATCTAGGACCTAATCATCTAAAACCTAATAGTCTATTGCTTTTTTCAATGAGTTACACAAGTATTTACGAGGGGTCCTAGTCCCCTCATATTGAGTGGGATTTGAACCTTGTACCTCTCAAAGAGACACCAAAGCTCTTACCACTATAGTAAGCTTGCAACTTTCTCTAAATTTACACAAGTTTTTATGAAGGGTCTTTGTCTCTCTCACTGGGGATTAAACTTGGGTCTCCTAGATGAAAACCTAAGGACTTACCACTATGGTATTCCTCATGGGTCTTGCCCATTTATTTTTATTCATGTTGGTCCTTTGAGATAACCTTCCGTAAATATATTATACTCCTTCTCATATCCCATAAATTTTACTTGATGATCTCATTAGAAAGCACTAGGTACAACACTATTTTTGATCTAGATTCAAATTGTAAATATTATTTTTTATTTGCTTTAACCTATCTTACCTTTGTGCTAACCACCCTTTCATATTGGATAATTATTTCCTTTCTACTACTTACCATCTCAAATCATAGTTTCCTATTTTTAAATGCCTTTATTTCCTACTATAGCTACATCATCTACCTTTACATGTATTTTAAAAGTTGCTTAATTACACGTGCATCATCTAAGTCTTACATTTTTTATCCTTTAGATTCAACAATTTCATGAGCATATCTAATAGTCATTGCTTGTCTTGACTTCCCTATTAAATGCACCACATGGAATAGTTTCCCCCTTGATAAGTTAATGGTAGACAATATTATGGTATAGTTGGTTAAGGAAATTGCTATATTACTTGGATATATTGGTAGTGCCTCTAAAATTAATGTATTGCTCCTTTTATCAATGGGTATGATGGGATCAAAGGCATGAAAAATGCTAAATATTTTAGTAATGTTTTGATACATCTATTTTCTTGTCTCCTACATGATACGTGATACTTTACTTTGTATTTATTCTCATAGCCTTCTATTATGTGATTAGGTAATAATTAAATTATATCAAGTATGGGATGGATCTTTTGAGTAATGTAGATTTATTTTGACACTTTTAATTTTAATAAATCAATGAGGATGATTATACCAATGTGATATAGTAATTTGTGGTGATGACATAGAATGGGTAGTGATGGATGATGTGAGGGGTTAAAATGAGGACATACAAAGTGATGTGATGATGTTTGTGGTATGGGGGACTAAAGGATAAGTGGATGAAAATTGAATATTTTATGATTATGGAAAAATTAGGATAGAGATGGCATTTGATATGACCCTACATATTAGATAGATAAGCCTACTAGTCAAACTAAGAATAGGGTTATGCTTATTTAAGGTGGGATGAGTGCAGTAGAAGAAGTTAAGGGGGTTACAGAATTCATAATAAATAAATAAGAGAGGGAGATATAAT
>JAQPPZ010007958.1:0-13192 GCA_028583015.1 Wollemia nobilis | reverse complement strand
CAGAAAATTATTGAATTGGGTGTAAACCTATGTTTATATTATTGAACTTGTAATAAAAAATAAAAATAGAACTTATTTTCCATTGTGCAAAGGCGGAGGCATAAAAGTAAAATATTTTACAATAAGATACCAACAGTAAGGTCGAACTGTATGATTACCTAAAGATGATTAAATTGACGACCTTAAGGACGTAGAGAATTTGATTATAAATGAAAGCCATTGGTTGTTTTGTAGTCATTAAAATCAATTAAATTTAATTTTTTTAATTATAATAATTTAAATTATTATAATTATTGTTAATTGATTTAAATTAAAATTTTTAATATATTTTTTAAAAGAAATTTAAATTATAATTTAAATAATCGTTAACAAAAAAAATATTTTTTTTTATTAAAAAAAAACAACTACCAAAAACATAAAAAATAAAATACTAATCGTTTGGTTGATATTTTCCGTTGATGACATCTTCATCCTCTCACCTTCTGACCTCGAGTAGCGTTCCCAAATCGAATTTGCGGCAACTGGGTATTAGCCGTTATTTATCACGTTTCTTATTTACGACAAAATATCTACGATGAGCACGTGGGAATTCGGTTTCGCTTTTATGTGACAATAAACCTGCTATGGGTGTTCGTGCATATCCATTTACAAACCTTATTGATTCAAACGGATCCTGAATTCGTTGATTTGATTTTATTCTGATTATTGTGAACGATTAGTTATTTAGCTATGTGGAAAATTCAGATCGTTCCTATCCGGAAGACCCACTACTTAAAATCTCCCAAGACCTTTGACAGTCGAGATGATCTGCCCCTAGAGCAAGATTTTTAAATTTATAATAAAAACAAACACATATATCACTTTCTATGGATATATATTACACATCGGGCGTTCAAATCGATACCGCATTAGTCAAATCAATACTTAAATAACTTTATTATCACCTAAGTGCAGATTATACAACAACTACAGTGATTTCCCACAGAATTTGGTTCTCTGTATTGGGGAATTTGTTCTAACTTCTGAGTATCGCAAAATTTTATTTTCAGAATATAAATTAACAAAATACGGAAGGAAAAAATAAATATTACAATGTTGCCTAGATATTATTAACGGACATGGTTGCCCGGCAAGGCTAAGGCCTGCTGTATCCATATCATTTTATGTCCTAATAATTTCAGTTGTAAGTCTTTTTTCAATAAGAATAACATAGAAAATGAACTAGTTACGAAATTATTTATGCAGGCCAAACCATGTCAAATTTTTTTGTTTTGTATGGCATCCCACCACTAAGTTATCTCTCATGTTTATAGTTTCCACAATGGCTCCCAAAACTGCAAAGGATCATCATCTTCTGACGTGGAATAAACACTTTGCTGTTGTGATATGATACTGCCAGGATACAAATCCTGTCCACCCATGGTAAGAAGGGATTCAAGCTTATCATTTATCTCACGCATTCTTTTGAACTCTGCTTCTATGCTTGCCAAATGCGATTCCAGCTCTGCAACTTGGTTCTGCAATTGGTCTACTGTACGTTTACAACCATTGACGGGATCGTTCACTCTGGCGCTCGCTTCGAATATCAAACTATGAACCACATCGGCTCTCAGATCGTCCGGAACGCCCTGAGATAAAACCAGATCAGAAGTGTGAGTTGCATACCCGACATATTAGGAAAAAAATAAAAATAAAAACTGCGTTGTAATTAATTACTTTAATCATTTTGCGAACATGGCAGGTTCCAAACACACTCTTCACGACTGCAAACTTATGCGGATCACTTGATGGAAAATGTGGAGCAAAGAGACATTTTTTGGTACATTTCTTACGCCGCATCTTGCAGGCTGCGCATACTGGCGATGCCATCTTTCTTTCCTATAGAGCAGAGTGATTTCAATAGAGCACAATGAATACCGTATTTATACATATAATTTCCCGAAGGGAAGGGAACATGGTCGTCGCATCTGGGAATTGGGATGTTTCGTCGAGTTATCCAAAGTAGACTTAAACTAGGGCACGGCATAGTAGATAGCTAACTCCGAGAAAATTAAACACCGACCAAATGCTCAAAGCATATTGGAGATGCTTCCTCCAATGATTTTGTTGTATTTCTTTCCAAATTAAACGGAAAGTATGACAAAACAAAACACCAACCAAATGGTCACGCATTTTGATTGACTTTTTGGAAATTGGCCGTCTCATTGGTTGCTACGTTTCCTCCTTCTTTTGATGTTTGTGTTTTGATTTTTGAAAACTTTGAAGTGAGGGCATATAAAAGCTAGCTCTCTACGAATTGAATTTACGTTTTGTTTTTTTTTTTAAATTCAATACTTTTACTATTTTCATGTTCTGACGGGACATGTTCTTGAAATAAAGGTTGAGCATAGGAAACCTGCCTTTGAAAAATTTTCAAATTTTTTTAAGGTTTTTGAATTTTAAGAAACTATTTGAACGTTTTACATTTAAAATTATTTAAATTAACATGGTTTTTGTTTATAAGATTCAAATGTATGTTTTGATATAAAATTTTTTGGGTTTTTATTCAAAAATTCAAATTCAAATTTTAAAAGTATTTGAATTTGTGTAGACAAAAAAAAAATCATGTTAACTGAAATTTTGTTTGATAAAAATAATGCAATGGTTAAGGCTTTGGCATTTTCTTAGAGAAGCTTCAAGGGAGTGTTTTCTAGTTGGCTGTCCATTTCAATGTTTTGAAGGATGAGGTCTCATTGACTTCATTTAACCTAAGGTGAGATCCACCTTAGGGCATTCGCGTCTTTTTGGTAAGGTCCAAGGCTAGTGTTTGGTAGTTGGTTGTTCATGGTCTATTGACTTTATTTAATCTAGAGTCTATTAACTTCAACTAACCCAACCTGTTAAAGTTTATAATGACCAATAGTATTACTTATTTCTTATATATTAATAAATAATATAAATAAATAAAATAGTATTCCTTATTTCTAATAGGTCACCATTCAAGAAGGCACTTTTGACATCCATATGATGTAACTTCCACTGAATTGAGCTGCCATGACACAAAGTACTCAAATGGTAGTCATTCTTGCTATGGGTGCAAAAGTATCTTCACAATCTATGCCTTCTTTCTGAGAATAGACCTTTGTAACAAGATGGGCCTTATGCTTATCAATAGTTTCATCTACCTTATACTTCACTTTGAACACCTATTTTCAACCAATAGGTTTCTTTCCTGAAGGTAGATCAACTAGCTTCCATATGTGATTTTTCATGAGAGATGTATGTTTAGTATCCATAGAAGCCTTCTACTGAGGCTCACTAAGGGCATATTGAACTTTTGTGGGTTCATTATCATCCAATGCAGATATATAAACCCTTTCATCATCCATATCTACTTCTCTATCTTCCTCTGCATCTATAGATAGGTCATAAAACTATAGGTAAAGCTCATCAACCTCTGAAGTTGATGACTCTTCTCTCATCTCCTAAGTCATGTTGCATGTGCAAGATCGATCTAGAGTTAGATCTAGAAGTGAAGTCAAATTTGAATCTCTTAATGTGCTAGTATATCATTTTGGAACCTTATTCTATGGGGATGGAGTCTCTTTCTTAGGTTCCTCTTCATCCAGGTATACAACTATAGTTGTGTTACTTGATGTGAAAGCTTCATCAAATACCATGTCTCTAGTGCTATGTGTTTTCTTGGTTTGAGGACCGATCAACTAATATCCCTTTGAATGCTCATCATAACTAAGAAAAATACACTACAAGGTTTTATCATCTAACTTCTTTCTCTTCTGTTTTAGAATATGCATGTAAGCCTTACACCCAAAAACCCTTAGATGAGAAATGGAGTGTTTTCTACCACTCCATGCTTCTTGTGGAGTCCTACCCTATAAATATTTTTTGGATGCTCTATTCAGAAGGTATGTTGTTGTATTCACTACTTCTACCCAATATTGATGCTCAAGATGTGCTCCCTTAAGCATAGAGTGAACCATTTCCATGATGGAACGGTTCTTCCTCTTAAAAAATCTATTTTTATATGGAGTATAGGCTATTGTCAGCTATCTCTTAATCCCATGCGAATTCAAAAATAAGGAAAATTCTTTGGAGGTATATTCCTTCTCTCGATCTGATCATAGGATCTTGATGGAACATCATGACTCCTTCTCAACACTCTTCTTGAACTATTGAAAGTATAAATCTACATTATATTTTAATTATAAAAATAAAATACACATCTTCCATGAGTAATCATCAACAAACAACTAAAAATACCTCTTGCCACCATAACTGTTTGGCATAGGATCACATAGATTAGTGTGTACCAACTCCAAAGGTTTCTTATCTTGTGAAGAGCTCACCTAAAATGGTACTCGGTGTTGCTTCCCTACTAATCAATCTAAGCATATTGGCAAAATGGATGAAATTTTGGGAAGACCATTCACCATCTCATATTTTCTCAACTCGAGCAATTATCCAAAACTTAGATACCCATATCTCTTGTACCAAAGAGATATTTCCTTTGTGTTCATCACCATGGACAAATGAGGTATAGAAATGGTATCCAATATAAATAAGCCATGCTTGTATGAACATGTTGCTACATGCTTTCCATTTCTAGTGATGAAGCATCGCTTCCTGCCATCCTCAACTATAAAAATAACATCCACATTTTTATCCAAGATTTGAGGGACTGACAACAAATTATTTGTCAATCCAAGAATATAGAGAACTTTATCAATCTAATAATGTCCATCTGGAAGAGTGAATAAAAAATCTCCTTCACTTTGGACTCGATAGGTCTTATCATTAGTAATTATTACTGGTTTACCTTATTTTCCCTCAAAAGTATTAAACCATGATCTATTACCAGTCATGTGTTTGCTGGCACCAGAATCAATATACCACACAAGATCATTCAGCTAAGAAGATGTGTGGGTCATGAGAACCTTGTGTTATCTCTTATAGTCTGAGTCTGATTCCTCATAAGAAACATGTCCCTTGGGTTGATTATTATTCTTTTGTGGTTTGTATTTCTCTTTTTCCTTTTTTTCTTGTGATCTCGATCATGAGGTTATTTATTATTAAACCAATACTTGTTGGTGTCATGGTTATCCATATCACAGATTTTGCAATATTTCTTATCTTTCTATTGAGGTTGTTTCCATTTTCCTTTGGATGAAGATCCTCCTTTTTGAAAGTTACCTTGCTTATTTCTCCTTTGTTTTGAGTAAAGTGTATTATTTGGCACTTCATCTCTTTGAATTTGATTTGCATCCTTAGTTTGAAGTAAATTTACCAACTCCACAAAAGTAACTTGTCTACTAGACACTTGTAGAGATGTGATCAACACCTTGTAGGATTCTAGAAAAGCTCTCAAAATAACTAAATTCAAGAGAGTATCTACCACTACTTCTCCCATAACATTCAATTTGGCTTTCAATTATACCACTCTACATAGGAAAAGTCCAACTATCTCACCAGATTTCATACTGAGTGTATGTGGTTGAGATTAAAGGTTAAGAATAGTATATTGATTCTTCCTTTTATAAATGGTAATCAAAGCATCCCAAGATTTTTTACCAATTTTTGCATCATAAATATGAGGTTGTACCTCATCTGTAGTAGCAAACAAGATAAACATGAGATAACTTCTATCCTTCTTATAAAATGCCTCTTGATCTGTTCCTGCTATTGTAGGATTTTTTGTAGTGCCAATCACTACATCCCATAAATATTCGACCTAAAGGATAGCTCTCATATCTATTTTCCATGGTGAAAAATTATAACCTTTGAGAAATTATAAATCTGATAGATATTTGTGAACAATGGCCATTGTGAAGGTTCCTTATAACACCAAATGGTCCTCCTTTATTTATACTTAAAAATAGTATGTGAAAGGAAATTCAATCAAATTGATGACACCTGCCTCAACACCCTTCCAAAAAAGGATGATGAATTAGAGGCTTTTAAGCCAAACAATCAAAATGAATTAGGGTATAAAATGGAGGGAATATCAAAACTAGTTTTCTTTATTTCTCCTTGATACTTTATAGATAATAATAGCTCATATATCATTGTTGCAACTATGTTAGGCATTGAATACAATAAACCAAAGAACGATAATATTACCTGTAAGTGTGGTCCAGAGGTACCATATATACCGAACACTGCAATGCAATAAATTGCACAAATAGGTTTAAAATTTTGGGTCTTTCTTTTAATTTTAATTTTAACTTATGATTGAAATGCAAAAAATAGGAAATTAAATGTAGTAAATAATCATAAGTGCCCATAAATTTTAACTATAGGTATAACTTTCCACTAAAAATGCACCTAATTAGAATGCTAGTATTTGTTTAAGATGTCGATATCCACCGAAAATGCATCTTTATTACAATGATTTTTGTAAATTATGTGAGGTTTTGATTTGCAAAAAATGATATTCTATTCCACAATTTTCTCCCCCATTTTGTCTTAGAATTTTGTAAAATAAAATACTTTTGATGCCCCATTTTTAGTTGCAAAATAAACTAGGGTGAAAAAAAATTGATATACCCTTGCAATGGGAAAAAATAAACTAAGTGCAAAAGTGTTCTTATCCCTCCATGAAAAAAAAATGATGCACTAGTGTTAAAAAATATGGTAATTTTGGTTTGATCCCTCTTTGCTTTGTGGTATTTCTTGTTTTATTTGTTACATATGAAAAAAATGAAGTTGGTTTTCATTTTCAAGAAAAATGAAGGATTTCTTGAAAAAAATACCTTAGTGGGGTTTGAACCCCCAACGTGCTTTTGAGTGCCTTAGCTAGATACCCACGACTATCCCATCCATAGTATCCAATGAGAAGAAGAAGTACAAGATTCTATTTAGATTGGCTTCACCATATTTGGGAGGAAAACAAAAAATAATTCTTTATACTCCATGTGAGAGTCGAACCCTCGACATCTACCCAAGATTCCTATAATCGGGCTACCAACCAGTTGAGTTGTAGTGCCCGACAAAGTAAAAAAGGAAAGATATTTTCTTTGTTATGTTTCCAACCCAAAAAAAAGGAAAAAAATATGACCTTTTATCCCACATGCACCATAGAGGTGCTTTCAATGTTGTTTAAAAATAGCAAGTTATAGGAAGTATAGTGATTACCTTCAGGTAATCAGCCCTTCAAAACCAACACTTTTACATGCTACTTGGTAAATTGCCTACCTACCACTTGTCATCTACAATATCACATCACCCTATCATAGAGATGCCACGTTAGATCTAATAAACACCCTCTTTATCAACACTTCCACCACTACATCGATACCACATCAACTCTTCTACCACTACACCGATGCCACTTCAGTGCACAGTCAAAAATACCACATCATCCACTATCTTGGTTTACATACTAGAATGTCTATCGTGATCCGTAGAGGTGCTACCTCAATCTATGTATCATAATTTCTTTATAAATGTATCATAAAACACATTCTTCTCCCTACCTCAGTCTATAAGAAGGTGTTTGGTTTATATATTACATCTACCTGTGTTAGTCAATGATTATACTTAGTCTGGAATGGCTTGCATCAGTCATAGGTTATATCATATGCTAGAGTGGTTGAAGCCAAGTTGAACCACATTGCCGAAAAACCATTATACCATATTGTCCAAAGACCAAATAAGCTCTAATACCATATTATGAGCAACAACTAAATTAACCTTGTATTGCATATTGAAGAGCTATAAATAACATCATGAGGTAGTTCATATGGTTGTGGAACTACCCAACCACCACAACTACCTATACTATGTGGATATGCGCTTCATGATAATATAAGTGCCATCCAAATATAATGTAATAACCTAGCATTCTAATGTAGGATACATTTGTAGGTTTTCTCTTTGTAAAAAGAGTTATGGTTCTTGAGTAGCTTGTGGGTAATATTACATCCACTTTTGGCATAATATATGTAATAGCTTGCTTACATTTATATATACATGGGAGTTTGTATCTATTTTTTCACGTGGCTTGTAGGCTTATTGTTGTGTATGTGTATGTGTTTGTAATATTTTACCTAAATAATGAGAGTTGTTAATTATATATGTGTGTGAAGGGTCCTATTCTATTTTTGTATCGGTTCACTTGCTTGGATTTCCAATGGTACTTGCCTTCTCATGCATGCATGTAACTTGTAACTCTTATTTGCACTTCATTGTGTTAAGAAGAGAAAGTTTTCATCATTAGCACATAGTATTTAGGCATATTTTTGTAGAAATATCATAGTGAATCTCTTAGTGCATAGACCCTTTTTATTTTATTGAGTTTTTTTAATTTTTTTTTCTTGCATTGTTTCCCTTTATTGAGCAACTAGTTCCTTGAAGATCACATTCAAACAAGGAGTCAATCTCATAAAAAACTCTTAGATATCCTCGATTGAGCCAAACCACATGCTCTTGATCATGGCCCACTATATCACTTCTCACAATGCATGATTATCATAGGTAAGGACAATCAAAGAAAACAACATTACATATTATCCATTGTGTCACTCCTCGTAGTGCATACTTCTTGGATATGATGATAAATCAAAGGGGTATCAATTGATAGACCCTATCACTAAGAAATTACATATATATCAATATGTAGTATTTCATGAAGTAGTTTAACCTAAATTATATTCTAATACCTCTGAGAATTCTCAAGATACTACATATCCTACTATGAGGATAGATTTTTATAAGGAAGTCCAATAACATATTCTAGTCATTGTTGATGAATCTAAAGTATTTCTCCTTCATAATAATGCAAAATTCTAAAATATTGCATGAGTACCATCATAAATGTAAAACTTGATGCACTCCTTGATCTCACTTCCATTCACATATGTATGTATTGTATATCATGACAAGAAATAAATATGAGATAGATATTTTTAGTAATGGAGAATTTAGAACTAGCACTTAGCTCACCCAAGTGGAAGGTAACTATAGAAGTAGAGTATAACTCTTTGATAGAAAATAAAACATTGGAGCTCATTGATCTACCTAAAGAGAAGAAGCCTATATGCTACATTTTGGTATTCAAGATAAAATATAAATTATATGAGATATTTGACAAATACAAGGCATAACACATTGCTAAGGGCTATGCACAAAAGGAAGAACTTGAGTATAAAAATATTTTACACCCTTAACAAATATGTTAATCATCTATGTTTACTATGCCGTGACAACATAGTTCAATTGGAATATACATCAAATGTATGTCAAAAGTACCTTAATGGTGATCTTCAAGAAGAGGTTTATATGACTCAAATCAAAGGTTTTGTTGCCAACATGCAATAACAAAAGCTAAGCAAACTTATCAAATCCTTGAATGGATTGAAGAAGGATCTTGGAGCCTTTCTCATTAAAAATGATAATCATCTATTACAACATGGGTTCATCAAAAATCCTTTAGATGTAAATATTTATCTCAAGAAAGTTAGATATGATATAGTGATATATATTTTATATATCAAAAATCTAATCATTATATATAGTTTAGATGAATTGGTGGATGCAATAAAGAATGAATAAAAAATATTTTGATATGACTGATCTAGGACTTGTATACTATTGTTTTTGCTTAGGGGTTTGACAAAGGAAAAATCATATTGTGATATCATAGATAAAACATGCTAAGATACTACTATAAAATATTAGATGATAAATTATAAACCTATGGTAGAATCAATGGGACAAGGGTTAAAATTATCTTGATTTAATAAGTCTTCATCGGTATGTAGTATTCTTTATTTTCAACTAATTGAGAGTCTTATATACCTTAAAAATATTAGACCTAGCATTAGTTTTGTTATACATTATATATCAATATTCATGGAGGATCCTAAATAAATTTATTAGAATGCAACCAAGAGGATATTGGATTATATCTATAATATAATAAAATATAGCATAAAATATAAGAAGAATGATAAATTCTTCTTATAGGGATACATGGACTTTGATTATGCTAGATCATTGGATGCCAAAAAATTAATGTTTATATGTGTTTCATTTAGGATCTAGACCTGTCTCATGGTACAAAAAGAAACAACAAGCAATATCATTATCATCCATAAAGACAAAATATTAGTCTACAAAAGGAGTTACATGTGAGATGATATAGTTACATTACATTCTATTAAATATGAGAGTCCAAAATAATCATCCAACACTATTGAAATGACATAATCAAGGTGTTTTGAAATTGGTGGAATCCAATATTTAATTAAAGAAAAAAGCACATTGAATCTCAATGTCACTTTATGTGAGACCACACTTAGAATTGTGAGATTCAACTCTAGTACATGCCAACAAATAAACAAGTTCTGGTTATTTTTATAAAGGCACTTGCACATGCCATGTTTAAATTATTTCATAATTCTCTTTGTATAGCAAACAATGTAATAAGGAGGGATGTTAACCAAAGTTATTACATTCATTGTATCCATATAGGATGACATTGTTTATAATGATTTATCATTTGTAATGATCCTAGGTTTTATATATCTTTGACCATAACATTCTTGCATGTATATAATATGTTAAATAATCAATAATATTATTGAATGAATTCTATATAGGCTTAAGAAATTATCGAGATTTAAAAAATGTACTTTAGAAAGAATAACCCAAATTAAAAGTAATTTTAACCATCCATGCTATTATTATTTGATTTTAAAAAAATAATGTATTTATGGATGCCACACATGTAACCTATGTTTTATTTTCCTTCTATGGATCTAAGTGTTGTATAGATTCTTCCTACTTTACTTTCTTCTTTAAAATTTTTAACTCATAAATTGTAATAAAAAATAGTTTATAGATTTCAATAGTATGCTTATTTGTCTAAGGGTGCAAAATAAGAGTATTTGATCTATTCTATAAAGATTTCCTCAATTATGGTTAAAGTAGAGAAAATAATTAGAGGTATTATTCAACATGATATTATGTTGAGTACATAGCTAGAACTCCAAAAAAAATCATATTTGTTTATAGTTTTATGAAGTTTTAAGTTATCTTTCTTATATAAGTTTTTATAGTAAATTTTAGTGTTTATTTTTTTCTATTTTTCAAAATATAATAATAAATGTTTAAGTAGTCTAAAAGTTGCTCGATAGAGCTAATGACAATCTTCCAATAATATAGTGATGCTTACATTGATATTTCTAATAGAAGTATTTTCTATATAAAATGTAAGTCTACTTCACCATAGACGATGCCGAAACCTATCACATTAAAATCAATCAAATATTCTCCATAGTATAGTTTATGTAAGGTGAAAACATAAACCATAAAAGCTTATCACATTAGAAAAACAACATTATAAAGCTTATCATGTACAACACAATTTTTTTTTTTTTAAAGATAATTTCTTGTGTAAAATTATGAATAAATTTTTCACCTTTTGCATTAATTTATTCACTTTAAAAATAACGAATAAAAGTTTATATAACTTTAGAGGGTACGATTTTTATTATCTATATATAAAAATATAGAAAACGATAGCTTGAGGATTACAGAATTTAAAGTACAGCCATTTAAATATTTAATAAATGTTGCAACAATGAATCAGTTATTCTAATTGTGATTTATTTTTTGTTATTTTCCGTTGGTTGTTATTATTTATATATATAAATATAGAAAACGATAGCTTGAGTATTACAGAATTTTAAGTACGGCCATTTGAATATATAATGATAGCTTGAGTATTACAGAATTTTAAGTACAGCCATTTAATTATATAATAAATGTTGTGAAGTTTTATGATTTATTTTTATTAATAAAATGATGTAAGTTTAAATAAATTTAATAATATATTTCATAATTAAAATTTGATTTCATGTTAATGCTTATCTATCTGTCTTCGTCCATAACAAATTTGTTAGACACTAAAATGTCACTTCCTCAAAAACACAATATTTATTGTAGGATCTTCATATCAATTAATACAATGGGTTTGCCAGATTCACTTTAGAAAGTGAAAAGTCTTACTAAGATTTTATTTAGAGTAGAGTATTTTTATGTGATAATATTTTAGTTTTTTTTGTGTTACATTTACATTATTTTTAATTATTGTTAAATGTAAGGTTTAAAATTATAGAAAATGTTTCCATTCATTTCATTATTTTTTGAGACTGCTTCCATTCATTTTAAAAAACAATGGATCACTTACTACTTAGAATTAATATTCACTTAAAATTTGTACCATCTTCTATTGACCTAAGAGGGACCACCCGTCTTTGTCGCTTGGAATACATACCGGGCGGTCACTTATCGCTTGTGGTCGGCTTGGAATACATACCGGGCGGTAACTTATCGCTTGTGGTCTGTCTAGAATTCGTACTGGGGACCACAGGTACTTGGATCAAAAAATTTAAATAAAAAAACATTAATAATTTTTAATTATTAAATAAATTATTAAACTAAATTGACTGTCTTGAATCATTGTAAATGCATGTTTTTCTCCATGTTTTCTTCCCGTATATTCCTTGATGTACTCTAACAAACTGTTCTCTTAAAAGACCGTTCTCCTCCCACACTAAAATATGTTTTACTCAGTTGATGCAGCTTCTCTCTCTCCAAAATCATGCTGTCAAAGAAAAAGCCTATAATGTTAGCTAATGGTTGACGTCTGAATGTTTTACATATACCATGCCACTTATAAACATCTCATAACGGTAGATGCGGGTCATCTATTTGCGTTTATATTCAACGTCCCCAGCTCCGTGTAGCATTAGATTTCTTGCTGTCTCCCCTCTACGCGTCTTCCATCAAATTTCTTGCTGTGTCCCGCTACGCGTCTTCCATCAATGGGTAAAATTTACATATAAATGAAAAGAGTGGTAAAATTTTATGGTGTAATAAAATTCAATATTGTTACAATAAGGTCATAAAATATATTTCAGGACCAGGACTAGCAAACGCGTTGTTGCCCTTAATCCTCCTTAACACACTGTGGTTAGTATTCCAATGCCCTGTTTTCCAGTTGAAATTATACAATGGAAGAAATACCGAGCCAGGAATTCAATCGCAGACAGAACAAATTCAAATTCTTCCTCTGACATGTAATATGCGAAGGTCAACCTCATCCACCCATTATACCCCCTCTTTATTGCAGAACAAAATCCAAGGCACTGGACCTTGTCCACATCCAGAAGAACATGGTCATATGGCC
>JAQPPZ010007957.1:0-15128 GCA_028583015.1 Wollemia nobilis | reverse complement strand
GTTGTTCTCCCCATCAACGATCGACTTCGGCCATATTTACATCCCTTTTCGTTATTTCCCTTTCTTTTCGCATTTCATCTCTTTCCGTTATTTCCCTTTCTTTCCGCATTTTTCCATTTCTTTCCTGCATCTCTAGTCTTGAAACCAGTTTAGATTAGTGTGGGAGCCAGCCCTCTCTAGAGATTGGCTCGGGAGACATCCCTTTCTCTTGGCATTTCAATGTTGGCCAAGTCTAGGGCGCATATACGTATAAAATCCTTTCCTGTGGCAGATTTGTGACCAATAGTTTTTGGCACGCCCGATGGGACAGACTGTTTCTGTCTCTCAAAGATCCACAATCGGTGGAACAGTTTTTGGCACGCCCGGTGGGACGGACTGTCTTTACCCACCTATACCAACAATTTTTGGCATGCCCAATGGGATAGACTATTTTTGTCTCTGAAAGATCCACAATCGATGGGACAAGTATTATTCCAAATTGACACCCGAAGGAATCAAGATTTTGATGAACTGTCTTGACCTCAAAGCGAAGATTGTAAGTTCATCTGGTGACTCTGCTGAAGGTGATTGTACCTAGAAATTTCTAATTGTGAAGCTGGTGAAAATATTTGCTTCATGATCATGAGATCAAGTGCCAAAGAATCGGAAGATCTAGTCGAATTCTTTGAGATTGATGTTCAGAACTGGAGGGAGTGCTCAAGATTGGTAAGTCCTGTGAATCCATCATTTGTTGTTTCATCACAGGCTGCAGGTCAGTTTGTGCCATCCCTGACTCCTCCCAGTACTACTACGAGCTTGCTACATCCAGATCCAGTAGCTCAAATGGCCCAGCATCCTCCACCAAGGAAGTTCTCAGCATGGAATGGTTCGAGAGCTTTGAACTTACTGGCACAAAATCTAGTTCCTCAAGCTGCTTTGAAAGCTTTGCCAACCTATGATGGTACTGGTAAAACTGCCTATGAGCATATTAATGATGTAGCCTCTTTGGCGGCTATCCATGACATAACGGACGAGGATGTGATGGTAAAGTTGTTGGTGTTGTCACTAAGAGGCAAATGGTTGTATTGGTACCGAACGTTGCAACCAGGCACCATTGCATCATGGGATCAATTAGGAGAGCTACTAGTAAAAAATTTCCTTGAACAAGCTGATACATACTCCTTGTTGCATCAATTTAATGTGATCCAAAGGCACCCATAGGAGGAGATAGCTGACTTCAATGTCAGATTTACTAGAAGCTGGCAGAGAATTCTTGATGGTCTTTGGCCTGCTGATGAGCTAGCTGCATTTTATTAGCTCAGAGTGTTTAACATAGACATCGGTTGGGTTGTCCGGCAGTCCAACATGACTACATTTCTTGAACTATTTAAACAAGCACAAAAGGTGGAAGCTAACTTAATTGCCATAGGTAGGCTCCCTCCAAAGGTAACAATGCCCATCTTACCTGATCTTCCTAAGCATTTGTACTCTAGTTCATTTTCACAGCCTATGCCTTCTATGTATCCTATTCCATCATGGATCTCAAGTGTGCCTCAGATCGCACCCATTCCAATTCCCCAGCTCCTTGCTCCAACTATTCCATAGTTGCCTGCACCAATCATTCCACAATTACCAGCTCCCACTTCATTCCCAGCATTACCTGCACTGCTAGCACCTCTACCTCTACCAACACCTCCTGCACCCTCAAATCTTGATCCCTTCACAATTCTATTACAAGAGGTACAATCTGCTAATTCAGCTATAAGAGCGATGGGAAATAAAATCATAGTTCTTGAAAGAAAGCAGGCTGAGAGAGATTTCCAACCCAAGAGATTTCAACCTTCGCCGATCACTAGAGAACAAGCGGCTTCAACAAGCAAAGTGCCTGAAAAGAGCCCGACTGTGTTGACGAATGAGGAAGCTAGCCTTGCAGAAGGAACATATTGGTGCTCTACATGCAATGACCCACATGATGAGTCCACTTGCATGGTCCACCAAAATTATTTGCAAGTTCTTGCAGGGAGCCGTGTAAACATGATTCGAGAGGTAGATCTTAATTCTGTGAAGTCTCTTGAGGAACACATAGCAGTCCTGACACGCAGCGGCAAGAAACCAATGTTGGTAGATCTTGCTAAGATGGAGCCATTGAAAGTGCCTCCTGTACAAGCAACAAAGCAACAAATACCTACAAAGGCTCATGATCCTCCAGCTCCACAACAATCACCTATTTTTTCAAAGGATCCACTTCCACCACAAGCAAAAGAGAAGGAAAAAGCTTCTACTTCCCAGTCGCAAGCGAAAACAAAGGAACAAGCTAGAGAGACGTTGCGGTATCCATCATTGACTAAACGACAATGAGTGGAGGCCACCCAAAAGTACATAAACAAATTTGAATCTGCCAGTGGAGGCAAAGAGCAGATCTCAATGGAGTACAACATAGTTGAAGAACTCAAACGGACACCAGCTAAGGTAAGTTTGTATGACACCTTGCAGATACCTGGATAGGTAAATCTCTTATAGGAATCTTTGAAGACCATACAGAGAAAGGGAAAGGCTCCAGCCCAAATAGTTATGTCTCAAATGTCAACTTCTTCAGCCATTGGGAAGAATAGACCACCCCCGTTTTACTTATCACTTAGAATGGAGGGTTGGATTGTGCACAACTGCATGATTGATTCTGGTGCTGCGACAACTGTCATGCCAAAGGCAGTTTGTGAAGTCATGGGTATGGAGTATACAAGAAGTAGCCTTGGTGTCTTGTAGTTAGACGGGACTCCCGTAAAAACAATGGGTGTAATCAAGGATGTTCCTATTGCTCTACATAATCTGCCTCAGATTACAGTAATTCAGGAGATAGTTGTGGTTGATTTGGAACCATATTTCAGTATGTGTTTATCGAGAGAATTTACTGCTAAGCTGGGAGGCTACCTTTATCTGGATTATTCTCACTTGGAGATTCCGTTCAAAGGAAGAAGAGTCCGTATTGACAATCAGAAGCCTTTTGCTTTTCATGTAGAGAAGATGGAAGAAGAAGAAATATTCAAATATTCTGTTAATATGATAACTGAGGAATTGGAAGTCCTGAATGAGCTTTGCTTGGAGGATGAGTTTTCAATGCTTGATTTTAATGCCATGATGGAAACTGAGATTGGTTGGTATTCTATTCTCAAGACTGAAAAGGCTCAAGAACAGAATAATGGAAGTCAAGATCATCTCTATTTCAATGGAGCACAATGCAGAAATGGTGTTGGCACTGAGACTATTCTAGTATTACCTTCTTGTACTTTGACCTGGAGCTGCACAGATAATACCATAGTGGATGAGGCTTTATGCTTAGGTTTCAAGACGGCTGGGACACTTGGAGCGCAATAGTTTCAAATCTTTGATGACTCCGAGCTGATGATCAATCAGGAGATTAATGAGTGTCTGTCCAAGGTCTGGGATCTAGGAGATAGAGCCATGCTTGGGTTCGTGTCTCTCTCGAGAGTTCACAACTAATTCGGGGGTTACCTTGTACATAGAAAAAAAAAATCAGAAAAAGAAGAAAAAGAAAAAAAAAATTTGTTAACTTCGGCTCTTTTTGCATGCAAGCCCGCAGGTATGTTTTCTCTTTCTTTTTCTTTTCCTTCCCAGCAGTTAGTGGCTTCTCCTCTACTTCTTTCTTTCTTCCACTCCCTTACTTCATTCCCTTCCTCTCCTACTCCATCTTCTCCTACAAATAATCAAGCCACTACTGTTGTTTCTACTTCCCTCTTTGATGTTCCCTTTCCTTCACTTCCCTTTCTTCTCATCCTTTGTCTTTTGAGCATTTTTCCATAGCTCCCACCACCTTCTCCATTCCATCCACTTTCATTTTATTATCTGTTTCATAGCATCCCCACAGCTGGTAGCACAGTAGCACCCTATTGCTATGTCTATTGTTTCTACTCCTTCATTTTCCACCCGTCCATTATTCCCCATTCCCATTTCACAGCCTGCGCATCTGCTGGTTATCATTCCATTCATTTTCGTTTTTGTAGTTCAGGTGTGTTTCACTACTGCCATGCAGATCCTTGCACAGCACCTAGTGATTACCCAGCTCAACTAAGCTAGGCTAAGTGTAGTAGTTCTAAATAAATAAAGGAATTTCTGCTATTCCACACATTTCTATTGAAGATCCTATTTTTTGAGTGCCGAGTACCAGCAAGAGATTGTTGCAGCAGCCTGCAGAGACATCCAACCTCAACCAGCACTTACTTTCCTACTTCTCTAGTTTATTGACTCTGTTGCCCAACGGATAAAGACCTGAGATTCGTGCATACAGCAGAACTGTATACCCTACGAGCTGCCAAGAATGTTGGCATTTTTGCCACATTAGTTTTGTTGTCGATGTTCAACCAAAAGAATATCGCATTTTCGCGGGTTGAAAGCTGAACCATACAAGGCAAATGAAAAACATCACGATATCGCGACATGTCACATTTTTGTGACATGTCTCATTTTTGCGGGTAAGAAGGAGGAAAAGACAGCGCAAGAAAAACGTCACGATTTCGCGACATGTTTCATTTTCGCGATAAGGAACAGCGAAGAAGCCAAAGCAAAGGCGAATGTCGCGATTTCATGACATATCATAGAGAAGAGCAAAAAGAAGAGAAGATGTCGCAATTTTGCGACATGTCATGTTTTCGTGACTGGTGGCGGAGAGAGAATACAGTAAGGTAAAAGTGTCACAATATTGCGACATGTCGCATTTTTGCGACCTGTCTCATTTTCGCGATTGAAGCAACAACAAAGGCCCGATACAGTTCAGTTTGCATTTTTCTTCAAGATTGCATAGGAGAATGTGCAGAGCAGATAAGGATCAAGTAAAAGCTCTCCAACTGATTTTGAGATCATGGTCAAAGAGGCTCAAGGATTAAATGTTGCTGATTACCGATGTGCGCAAGATGAAAGAACATGAAGCAGTTTTCAATGCCACCAAAATCAAAGACGCCTCCAATATTAAAAGCTCCTGTTCGTGATCTCTTAACAACTTTTGGCTTGCCCTGATAATGTCATTTCTCCAAGGCAGATTGAGGGCAATAATTTCTCTTTTCAAATACAGATTTTGTGGATTGCTCCTCTTAAAATCTATTTCATGTATTAAATGTTGTAATACGAAAGGAAGAGGATGGACCTCTATAAATACCAATGTAAAACTCAAGCAAAGGGAGGAGGATCTTGTTGCAAAAATTGAAATAGAAATCCTAGATGCAATTGCTTCCATTCTTAGTGTCTTTTGTAGTTGGTGATCTAATTTGTTGTGTATGTTTGGCTTTCTGTGTGATTTACTTTTGTGTAGTCAGTGTAATATGAGTTGAATTCTGCTGTGTTGAATTTGGTTGTATTGGCATTTGAATGTTTGAAGTTTATTTGGAAGCAAACTCATAGCTAATGCGTGATCCAATTTTTGTGTACGTATTCTAAGAGTCAGTTGCTACTTAGCTTTAGGATCTAGTTGAAGTTATTACTATTCGAGGTTGTTCTCCCCATCAACGATCGGCTTCGGCCATATTTACATCCCTTTTCGTTATTTCCCTTTCTTTCTACATTTCATCTCTTTCCGTTATTTCCCTTTCTTTTTGCATTTTTCCATTTCTTTCCTGCATCTCTAGTCTTGAAACCAGTTTAGATTAGTGTGGGAGCTAGCCCTCTCTGGAGATTGGCCCAGGAAACATCCCTTTCTCTCGGCCTTTCAATGTTGGCCAAGTCTAGGGTGCATATACGTATAAAATCCTTTCCTGTGGCAGATTTGTGACCAACACCTCTTCACCTTGAAACTTCTCTAACCTAGGCATATCAAAGTGCTTAGGATATGGAGGGCTAGGGATTGATGGGCACAATGGTTGATTGTGTATCTTGCTCAATGTCGATGAGTTCCTAGCTGCCTCTTGTTTCTCAAAGGTTTTCATATTTTCAGCAAGCTCTTGAAATGCCTTTGATGCACAGATTTCCTCTTCGTGCAAGCCTATTTGCATTGGCAATGGAGGTAACTCTCTATTCATTTGATTTGTTCTATTTTCCTCCCTCCTATGAGGGGAATCAGGATTATGATCTTGATTTGTTATGTTTGCCCTCCCCCAATTAGTTGGATTTTGTTCATGATTTGGTGGGGGTTTCGTTGTGGGATATCTTTTCTAGTGTGCCTTTCCTTAGGTGAGCCAGTGTGTCTTGTTCTTTGGTGGTCACCACCATTTATCTATAAATTGTTAAGAGCTAGCTGCTCAGATTGCTCTCTTAAACACTGCTCATGTTGGCACAAGAGTCTTTCTTTGTGTTTCTCTTGTTTGAGAGCTTCCACTAACTCTCGCTCTTTGTGTAATGCATTTTCTAACCACCTCATTCAGTTAGTTTGTGTTGTTGTAGAAGACTCATGTTTATCTGACTCTATTCTTGTAGTCTTGACTCGCAGATTCCTCGAGGGGGTTTTTGTTGTATCTGTACTCTTGCTAGTTAATGTGACTTTTTTAGTGTACTGTTGAATATCCCTATGATAAGACTCGACGCGTCTTCTGTGAGGTCTCTCAGAGGTACCCCTAGACTAGGAGGTATGTTTAGAAGTCACAGTTCATGAGCTTCTAGATGCAGAGTTCTCAGTAGCTATAGTTCTTTGAGTTGGTTGAGTAGGAAATCGATCCAACCTGTCTAGCTATCTCATTCTCCATGGCTGGTCCCATGGGGTGCCATTTACTCTTATGAGGTCATAGTCTATGAGAATATTTCCTTTTGTGTGAAGGGTTGCTTCTTTATGATTCCCACGACTAGATGTAGCTCTAGTTTCTTGCCCTTTAGTGGGCAGACCTGTTTCATATGTTTCTTGTGAGTTTTGAGGTGTTGCAATTCTTGTTTGCCTTCTTGATAAAGAGGGCTTAGTGGTGACATGTTTTCTCAATGTGGATGGAGACGTGGCAGTCTTATCATACCTATGTGAAGAATGAGTTTTAGAACCTTTTCTATGTCTATGTCAGGAGGAAGCCCTTGAAGTTTCCTCATATCTTTGAGATGTTTTTGTGTGTTTAGAGGAGGCCCTTGAGGTCTCCTCATGTCTCCTTGATGAGGATGGCTGTGAAGCCTCTTTTTTTTTATGTGACTTTGTTCCTTGATGTGGTTCCTTACTTGGGGTTTCTTCAGGAGATCCACCAAGAGTTGAGTTATCACCCCTTAGGCTCATGGATCTACGTCTCACAATCTTACGGGTAGGTTGTTCAACATTACTATGACTCCACCTATAGGTATGAATTGCTTCTATCTCTCCCTCGGCATCATACCGAGGGTGTTTACTTCTTGTTTTAACCATATTGCTTGATGACTTGATATTTTGAGTTTGCTACTTAGGAATGACCACACAATTCCAAACAAATGTTTATCTTGATTACCATGGAATCAAGAGAACAACACATCAAAACACAACAAATAGTTTAGGGCACACTTCTGTAGCGACCTCAGGAACACATGCACCGCTCTTAACTCTACTTGCGATGTTATTACTATACCAAAAATGAAGCTGAAAGATTATGAGAAAACATATAACACGGAAATGACAAAGAATGGATCTTTCATTAATATTGAACCTCGATTACATGTTGACCCCTCTTAGGGATACCCATATTGATACAATGATTTACAAGTGGATGAAGAGATGTCCTCTTTTGCAAAAGGGTGGCACGCTCTAAAATGCTTCCTGGTTCTATACATGAAAATGTTTGAGGGCTTATAGATGCCTCCTTCTCTAGGTATGTCTTTTGGATGGTTCCTCTTGCTCTCGTATGTCATGGATTATGTCTCGTGAACCTATGGCCCTGTATGCAATTCAAACAACAATACACGTTTTAGCTATCTGAGATTGCCTCCCCGGATAAGGTTGTTAGTAATCAAAGAATGTAACAGAAATATGATAAAATGATACCATGGAATCAAGTAAATCTAAGCTAATGATATAAGAAAACAAGATGAAAGATGCTATGTCTATTTAAGCTAAGCTTGCGGGCCACTGTCCAAGATAGCGCTCGCTAAAGAAAACCTTGCTCTCCTTGCCCCAAAGCTATGGGTCAAAGACTATGATCTGATGTTGAAGAAATTAGGTGTTGTGCCCTTTGATTTGTCAAAGCTCTGTCGCACACGTGATCCCAAAGAGAACTCTCTCTCTCTAAAATGATCTCCTGTATGTGATTCGGGTCTCTATATGTCATATATCGATCATGTGTCTTCCTTGGTGCTCTTAGGCTTGCACCTTTTATAGTGTGAAACCCTAGGTCTATGTCCAAGCCCTAGAAATGAATTTCTCATGCGTAGTGCAAGTTAGCATGAGAAGCCTTTGTCTATTGTCTATATTTGAAGGCCAGTTAACTGAAATCTAACTGCCCACTTGAGTCTTCTATACGAACTGTTCGTTAGCATGAGAAGCTTTTGTCCTTTTTTTATGCTTGAAGGTCAGTTAAATTAAGTCTAAATGCAAACTCAAGTATCCTATGTGAAGTGGTCATGAAAAGGAATGCAAAGTCACTCCCGCTCACCTTTACTGCATGCAAACTACCACTTTCACCCGAGATTGGGCATGTTTGTCGACAAACCGCTTCTTATGGCTTAGTCACTGTCATCTGCAGTGGCTATGATCTGGTCGTTGTCGCCTGCAGCGGCTAAGGTTTGGCCGCTCTAGGCTTGAGCGGCTAGAATCTGGTCACTCTTGGCTTGAGCGACCAAGCTTGGATGGCTTGAAAAGCCCCCAAATGAGTGGTGAGAACCATTGTTGGTGCTTGGAAAGTCCAATATTATGTCTTATGATCTTATGAGTGTGTCTATGTAAGTAGCTCCCCTAAGCATGACACGATTTAGGTGTCTACACCCATAAAATCAATCAAATCAATCAATTGATCAATCAAATCTTGCATTAGATTAGATTTGCTTTCCTACATTAGATTAGATTTCCTTTTTTGTTTTCCTAGATTAGATTTAATTTCCTATATTAAATTAGATTTCCTTTCCTATTTTCCTAGAATAAATTTATTTTTCTGCCTTAGATTAGATTTTTTTCCTACAATAGAATATCTTTGCTTTCCAACATTCGATTAGATTTTCTTTCTTGGTTTCTTAGCTTAGGATTTTCTTTCCCATCTTGGATTAGATTTAGCTTAGAATTTACTTTCTTGTCTTAGATTAGCCTTAGCCTAGGATTTACTTTCCTATCCAATATTAGCTTTAGCCTAGGATTTACTTTCCTATCTTAGATTAGCTCTAGCTTAGGATTTACTTTCCTATCTTAGATTAGCTCTAGCTTAGGATTTACTTTCTTGTCCTACATCAACTACATTAAATCCTTGAGTGAGCCTCATACCCTGTAATCTACTCTAGACACTTGGCAGTTGCAACAACTAGTTATCCATATAATCTGATAGGATGATTAGATTACCATAAGGACACTCATTATGGTCACAATAGAATAACTTTCCTTTCTAATGATTTCTTTTTTTATAGATTAGATTTACTTTCATGCTTATGTATCCTAGGCTTCCAAGTAAGCCTCGTACCTAGTAATCTACTCTAAATACCTGGTGATTGTAGTGATTGGTCATCCATGCAATCCAATAGGATGAGAAGATTACCATAAGGACACTCATCATAAATCATCAATTAGCACTTTTTAATCAATCCTGCACATTTCCTATTTTCATAGAATAACCTTACTTTCATGCAAGTTCCTACTTCAATAGATCAGATTTTATTGCTTTGATAGATTAGCTTTACCTTTTTTGTTCGTAGATTATTTTGACCTTTCCTGTTTCATATATTAGATTTATTTTCCTACCTTAGATTAGAATTACTTTTCTATTTTCTTAGATTAGGTTTCCTTTCTTGTTTTCATAGATTAGGTTTACTTTTTTGCCTTGGATTAGATTTTTTTTTTTTTTCCTAGATTAGGTTTACTTTCATGTGTTCTAGCATCAGTTTATTTGTCTCTATTTTCTTGCTTTCCTTGGATATATCTACTTTCATGACCTTTCGTGCTTACCTAGACTAGGATTTTGAGTGAGCCTCGTACCTAGTGATCTTCTCTAGTACACTTGGCGGTTGTAGCGACTGGTTATCCATGCAATCTAGTAGGATGAGAAGATTATCATGACACTCATAGTGATCACTATAGAATAGCATTACTTTCATGTCCTCTTTCACTTTCCTAGCATATATTTCTCACTTTCCTAGCATATATTAGCTTTCTATTGCTTTCATAGATTAAATTTCCTATTTTCATAGAGTAAATTTTCTTTCATGCAATTTCTTGCTTTCATAGCTTAGATTTTCTTGCTTTCATAGCTTAGATTTCTTGTTTTCATAGATTACATTTCTTTTCATACCTGTAGAACATATACTTAAATGTTCATAGTATATATATATGTAGACACCTAAAACATATCATGTTTAGGAAAACTACTTACATAGGCACATTCATAGGCCATGTGACTAAACCTTGGACTTTCCAAGTATCAAAATTGGTCCTCACCACTCATATGGGGCATTCTAGGCCCATTCGAGCTTAGCCACTGTAAACCAGAGTGGATGGACGTTGGCCACTCAAGCTTAGAGTGGCCAGACCTTAGCCCCTACAGACGATAGCAACCAAATATTAGTCGCTGCAGACAACAGTGACTAAGACATAAAAAGCATTTTGTTGAAAAATAGGCCTAATCAGATGCAGAAGTGGCAGTCTGCATGCAATAAAGGTGAGCGGGAGTAAATTTGCATTCCCCTTCACAACCAGTTCACATGGAGGACTTGAGTCTAAATTTAGACTTCAATTAACTAGTCTTTAAACATAGAAAAGATAAAAGCTTCTCATGCTAACATTCACTACGCATGAGGAATTTAATCCTAGGGTTTTGAACATAGACCTAGGGTTTCACACACTTTAAAAGGTGTAAGCCTAGAGCACCAAAAGAATCTGATTTAATCCGAAGGAATCTGATTTTGATCCGAATGAGTTCTAATTGGAGGTCCAATTTTATCATCATGAATTGAGCATAGTAGGTCATTGAGGAGAGCATATCAGAGCACCTTGGAGGAGCTGTGAAGTGCTAGCTGATCAAGGGTTTAAAATGATTAAATCAATCACCATTTCAACATCAAAAACAAGCTTTGATCCATAGACTTGGATCAAGGAAGACAGGTTTCACTTTAGTGGCCATTGTCTTGGATAGTGGCCCGCGGGCCTAGCTTAGGGTGTAGACATTAGTTTCATTATTCTTTTTTCTTCATATTTTGCATACCATCAACATAGAATCGCTTCATTCATTCGCATTCATAACATTAGTTTCATTTGCACTTGCTTTCATTTAAGTATATTCATTGCTAACAACCTCATCCGAGGAGGCAATATCGGGCATCTAGGCGTGTGTTGTTGTTTCATTTCTTACAGGGCCACAGGTGCATCTACAACATACAAAGCAAGAGGATCCCTATGGGAAATAAAGCCGAAGAAGGATACATCTGTAAGCCTTCATACATTTTCATGTGCATCATCGAGAAGCCTTTTATAAGCATGCCACCCCTATACAAGGGGGATATTTTATACATCTGCTGCCCTCCTTGTGTAAAATCATGTATCAAATGAAGGGTATGCCTTAGAGGGATTTATATGTAATCGGATCTTGGAAATATCAATACAAGAGCGTTCATTCATTTATTTCTTTGCATTCTGGTTATATCTTCTTTTACACCTTTCATTTAAGATGCATGCTTAAAACATTAATAGATTCAATTAAATCACAAGTAGGAAATGTCAGCGGGGCTGACGCACCGCTTCCCTAGGGTCACTACAATATAATTTCATGTTAATTTCTTAGATTTACTTTCCTATTCAATAGAATATATTTACTTTCATGTTCATAGATTAGATTTAATTTCATGTTTAACTAACCTAGGTTCCCAAGTGAACATCATACCTAGTAATATACTCTATACACCTGATAGTTAGAGTGACTAGTTATCCATGCAATCTAGTAGGATGAGTAGATTACCTTAAAGACACTCGTAGTTATCCAAAAAAAACCCACAATGCACCATCTCAAACTTCCTTGTTTGACCATCTCATCAATCCTTCTCTCGCATATTTCCCTTTCTATCAAGCGAATCATCATTGTCATTTGTTCCTTCCTCCATCAACTCATCGCTTGAGGCGATAGACAATACCCATAAAAAATTGTCCCAACCTAGTTCAATACTTGAACACCCATTTTTGGAGTTTCATGATCCCGAGAATCTTTTCCCAGGGCTATCATTAAACCCCTTCTATTAGGGTAAAACAATAGAACTTCTCTCTTTTAATAAAAACTTCAATTCAACCAATTTATTATGCACCATGCCTATAGCTATAGGGGTCTACATGCCTATTCTACATCAAGGTGGAACCACGTAAGCCCACATACAATTGATGGTAGCATCATGAGGATACCTACCATATGGCTGGCTTGCTTGCCAAATCAAAGTGAGCTCATCAATCCATCGAAGGTAAATATTTAAGGACATATGTTCATTCCATAGCTAGGGCATCTTACATTGCTCTTGGTTTGGGGTAATCTTACATCCCCCTCCTCAAGACAAAAAGTGGTTTTTCATCCATGCATCATTGTCCAACATCAATCAAGTAACTGGTGTCATCTATTTTTGCACCACATTGTGTTCACACACAACGCAGTATAAAAAGGGAAATCTATAGACACCAAAAAATATGTCATTTTGTATGCCCCAAAATCATTGTTAACCAATTTTGATAAATTTTCCAAATTTGTGTAAAATCTCTAATTCTCTCTAATTTCTTCCAATTTCCTTTTAGTTTTTCCAAATTATTCTAGTTTCCCCTAATTTCCTTTTAATTTCTCCAATTTCTCTCAATTTATTTGTAATTCCTCCAATTTCTAATAGTGCCTCCCTAACTCCTCTCTATTCTCACTAATTCCTCTAAATTCCTCCCTAGTCCTTCTAATTCCTTCTAATTTCTCCTAATTTTCCTCTAATTGGCTTTTTTTTTTTTGGTAAGCTAGATTTTGAATTACTTAGAGGGTTTTTTGAGAGGATCCCAAAACCTTATAACATCGTAGGCCATAACCCTAGCATATACAGAAAGCCTCATGGGTTGGAGCAGCACAAAAACCTTATTTGACACTTACAAAAATATAGAAACAGATGCCCATATGGCTACATACAAGATTATCCCTAATGCGAGGTAAACATAGTTTAAAACCTAAAAAACTAAAATCGGTTAAAACCCACACATCCATCATCAACAAAACAAGAAACTCCGGGGAACTTCCATCAGGATTCAATTTCCTCCTGGTCGTCCTGGGCTTGGCGCCCCTTGTAATGCTTTAGAGCTTTGACAATCGCATTGGTGGAGGCCAAAATGTTAGCTACCATGTCCTCCAAGAACTAAGCCAATATTACCAACCTCTGCTTTGGAGATGCTCCAAGATTACGAGGAGACAGGTGGCATGGTAGAAGAAAAGCCATCGAGGATCGTCGCTGACCTCCTCCTAGGTGGGTCCATGAAAATTGTCTTGGTTTGCAGCTCTCACCACGTCCGTTCGGAGGCTCTGATGCTATACGATGAGACATGTGGAAAAAAAAACTTTGTTTGCCATGTGGTCTACCAAACCATTGCCCTCCCTGAAAGTATGTCGAATCTGGATTGATGAATGCTGAAGAAGGAGATTCCTTGCCTCAGAAATGATGTTGAACACCTTCGAGGACGGGGTCTTAGAGTTAAGAAAGTAGTTGGTAATGTTCATCAAATCCCCTTCAACCAGTAGAGGATGGGGATCCTCTGAGATAAGATCGATATCCCTTAGGACCCCTCTAGCTTCTGTAACGTGATTTGATTGGATCCCTAGATTTTTGTAATAAGCGAGGACAAGCTTCCCATTATGGTCTCTAACGACACCACCTACTACTGCTGGACCTGGGTTGCCTCTGATCGCTCCATCAAATTTTAGCTTTATCCAACCATGGGGGGGCCTAATCCACCTAGTTTTTTTCTGGATAGAGTCGATTCTGCTAGGCCAGGATACCCGTCAAGCTTTAGAGTCATGAAAATTTCCTCCTCGAGGCCAAACTTTGGGATTGGGCTGGAGAGGATATTGGAGTTCACAATGGCAAAGGCCAGGGATCTGTGGGCAATAGAGGGAGGGTCTCTAGGTGAGTTTCCAAACACCCTACCATTTCACTCCAACCAGATCTGCCAAATGAAATGGTGGAAACAGGCATTCAATAGGAAATAGAGTTTCGGGTTCCAGAAAGGACTGGGCCATTGAAAGAAAGCTTCCTTAATTGTCTTGGGAGGACTCCACTGAATATGAAAAGTGGAAAGGATGACTCCAATGACAGAATTGGTGAAAGAGCAGTGCAGGAAAAAGTGGTCAGAAGACTCACAGGCTGACATGCACATGTAACACCTATTTAGGAAAGCAAAGCCCCTTTTATGGAGGTTATCAATAGTGAGGGCTTTATTCTAAAAAGTGATCCAAGAGAACAAATTTACATTGGGGATAAAGTATTTCCACCAAACCAGGTTGCAAGGAAACTCCACCCTTGGTCCGCTACACAGAAGATTGTAAGCTGACTTGACCGAGAAGGTGCCACTATATATTCCTCTCCAAATCCTACAATCAGCTCTCCTTCGGGAAGGGATGGTGACGCCCTTTAGGAGAGAGGATAGCATAGAAACCTCCTCGTCACACCCATCCACTTCGTTAATCGACCAATGTGGGTATCCATTCCTCCAAACAATGAAGTTGGCCACCTTTTGATCACATTTGGGGTCCACCATGGATCTGAGGTGACCCAACTCGGTACACTAACATAGAGGATCCTCCTCAAGCCACCTATCCTTCCAATAGTTTATCTTTTGCCCATTGTCCAAGATCCACTAGTTCCATCCATAACCAAATGTTGTGAATGGATGATAGCCTTCCAGAAATCCGATCCACCCATGGGAATGCCTTCATCAAGGATAGAAATGTTGGAGATGTATTTCTTTTTTACTATTCTGACCCACTCAACTGAATCATTGGAGCTGATCCTCCAGGCATGTTTGGCCACCAAAGCAAGGTTCATCAAGCCCATTCTCCTTAGGCCTAGTCCCCCTA
>JAQPPZ010007956.1:0-13811 GCA_028583015.1 Wollemia nobilis | reverse complement strand
GCATTTTAGTTGTACTTTTTTGCTCTTTGGTTTTGGGTCAAATTATTCATATATAGGTTATACAATAGATGGTTTTTAAAATATGGTCATCAATTTACATTCTCTTTTCTATGTTTAAAAAAATTAGTATATCTACCTGATGCTAACAAGGAAAAACTAAAAGAAGTAAATGTAAAATAATGTTCCAAAGGATTACAAAATATTTTAGGGGAATCTTTTATAGATCAATGTATTAGAGGAAACTAACAGTCTATATTCAGTAAAGTAGACTATTATTTCATGAAGTAAGTAGAAATTTGGTATGCTATTAGATGGAACTTCAAGGCTAAATGCCATGAAAAAATTGAGTTGTTAGTTGTTGGTTGGATTAAAACTTTCAAATTTTTGAGATTACTAAACTGTTTATTATAATAATAACATTTTGGTTTATTAAAATTTAATTATAATATGAATTATATTCATTTCATGAGTCACTAAAATGATAACATATTTTTTAATTGGTTATTTCGAATTAAAATGAATTCCACTTTTATTGTATAATGACCCATAGTTTAGTTATGATGCATATATTTCTTGATAATATTTAAGGATGGACTTTGAACTATTTGAGACTCCTAAAATATTTATTACAATTCATGTGGTTGAATTTATGCTTCAGGAAGGAAACTAATAGTCTAGAGTTGGTAAAGAGGACTATCATAATGTGAAGTTTTAGAAATATTACTCTACTAAGATGCAGTGAATAGATAGTAGAGGTGGTTTTTTGTTTTTGTTAAGGATGTTATATGAAAATATAAAAAATAAGGATGTTATAAGAAAATATAAAAAATAAGGATGCCAACTTCTAGAATATTTGTATTTACAAAAAAATTAAAGAAGATCCAGAAATTGAAAATAAAAAATTTAAGTTAAATTTATGAAAAAGATGTAAGTATATAACTATAGCAACTCAATTGAGATGATTATTAAATTTATTTGTAAACTTTCAAGGTCTAAAACAAAGGGTAGTAATTTATCAATGGTGAGGGACCTAAGTACAACTCCTTTCTCTCAAGCAAAAGAAAGGAAGTGGTACTATATAGAGTGTGACTTGCTTAATATTCATTCAAATAGAATATACCTTAATATATATTTTCAAAGGAAGACAAAAATGAGCATTTAAAAAAATAATTTAGTTACTAGTGTTTTGTCCAATTAAGCATAAGCATTACAATTGGGATCTAATACTAGATGTGATGCCCTAACTTGAGCAAATAAAAATTGAACTTAAAATTTTTATTCAAAATGGATGCAATTAATAGTTTAGAAATACTTGCAAGGAGATCATATAATTTGAGGATTTCTATGTAATTAATTACATATGTAATGTCCATCTACGATGGCTAAAATGTAGTTACAAAAGTTTATTTTGTGAAAAAGAAAATTGAGTAGTTCCTCTTGACTAATGGGAGTAACTCACACATAGCTTGAAGTAAAAATCAAATTGAGGAATTATAGCTTTAAGTCAACATTAATTTATCACAAGGATATACTAATAAGCCACATAGTTATATTGTTTTCCTAATATACCTACCTTATTACATCTTAGTCTTAGATCTAGCTATAGCTCTTGGATCTTGGATTTTGACTTGATGATATAATCTATCATGATATTAGAAATTGAAAGAGCGAAAATTCCCCCCCCTCAACGTAGATCGTACTATAACACGTTAGGAGTGTTAGGTTCCATTGGTCATACACTCCAAAAATACTCCTTTATTATAAATACTTATTCAATATCTAATACTTATAGATTCAATGTAAGAAGTCTAAGCCTCATCCAATGTCTTCATGTGAAGATTTTTGTCATAAGCTATCCTAGATTTTTTCATATGAATAAGATGTATTCACACTTTCTTTCGTGTGTTATTTATGGTTGAATCTTAAATACCTTATGCATTTATTCCTAATTCTCTTTGATGGATTTTGCTTCAAATATTTTTATGAATGGAGAAGAATTATATTTGGAATAGATATCTTCAATCTTAGGTGGTTGAATCTGCATCATTTGAGGTTGCAAATTTTGATCACTTATCTTGTTCTCCTATTAGTTATCTAATGATTTGGGGTGATCAACTAGGCTCTTTATGTCTATAGTTGTGTTATATTATAGAGATACTTTTTATATTTGACTTGGATAAAACTAATTTTGTTGAATTGTGATATGTTTGGTTGCTTTTGAGTCAATCCAAACATTATTGTGTTAATGTGGTTGAACCTGTGCAACAAATACATGTTCTTCTTCTTCATGATATTTTCTTCTTCTTTGCTTTGGTTTTATTTGGCTACATTACTTTATTGTATCCTTTTCTAAATTATATTCCTTTTATCTGATGATGATTTATCTTGCTATAGATGAATCTCTCATGAAGGAGATCCATTTGTGAATGGATTATGCCAACATTTATTCATTGTGTGGCCGTTCTTGCCACAAATTTCACACATTTTTTATATAAGAAAATTATTTCATTGCTAATGATATCCTTGCATGTGAGAATAATATCTATGTTGTTGATATCCTTGCATGCGAGAATTTATTCTCTATTATTGGAAGCATTGTTGAGGTCTTATACCTCTTGTAAATTATTGGTTCCATTTTTATTTGTAAGTACTTTTTATTCTCCTTGTGTTGCATGTGAGACCCCTACTTTGTGAGGCATATCAACTAAATTATCAAAATTTTGTGTTTACTCACTGATATTTAATATTGTCACATATACATTATATTAAGAAGAAAAATATCTTAAAATAATTGAAACTAGTGTATTGTCAAATACATTTTCTCCCATTTCTTGTAATTTAGCAATTACTCTCACCAATTTCAAACAATGAAGTTGAATTTCTAGAAATATAATTTAATTTTAGTTCCTTGTCTCGAAAACTATTTGAAGTTTATCCCATGCATATTTATTTGTGATAGAATATATAATGTATGGTTGTACTTCATCGGCTACTCTAAACATGATATTCAATTATCCTTTTGTCTTTACCTTATCAGATTTTATCTTCATTTCACATTCTGTATTAGAACAAGTGATGGTGTCATCTACAACTTTCTACACTTCTGTAAACTTGAGTTGTGTTAGCATAATCATCCCTCCTTAATAGTTGAGAATCAAGCAATACAAAATTTGATGTGCAATTAGCCATTTTTAAACTTCATAAAAGTGGAAAATCTCAATTCTACTTTATCAACCTCAAAAATTACTTTCCAATGAGTATATAAAATGCTATATTCATAGCTTAATTGATGCCTTATATTGCAAGAAAAATATAATATCTCATTGAGCAAAATATTAACTATAGGGAATATTCTCTATAATATTTCATATTCTTCATAAATATATGCTTCTTCTTTTCACCTACAATAATAAAGAGTAAATATAAAGTTTTTATAGGCTCTAATGAGCCTCCCCACTATCAATGTAGGATTATTGTAATTTATGGTTTTAGTACCTTTGTAGTGGTTTTACATGAGCTTAAACTATTTGATTTAATGTTGGTGGTTGACTCCTTTTAAATTTTATGTGAAGATGACAATGGATGATAGATTCAAAAAAAAAGTGCTTGAACAAGCATACATCGAACGACTAAATCAAATATTTTCTTGGCCTACATGATGATGATCATTTATAGAGAGCACACACGATGATTATCATCAAGAACATCTTCTATAGAGAGTGCACACAATGATGAATATCTATAGGTATCATGTTCAATAATTAAAAATATCTTGCTTAGAGATTGTGCATGATGATGAATATCTATAAGGAGTGTGTTTGATAACCAAACATATCTTTCTCAGAGTGTGTAAGACAAGTTTCTCCAGGCTTATACAAGAAGCACACACGGAGAAGAATACCTATAGGAAGAACATGGTTTTGTGAATATATCCATAGATAACATCTTTCAAATAGTATGGTTGCTCTACTACTCTATCATCTAGGTTCCTTTTTCAAGTCTTCTCTTCTCCTATGCTTATATATTGCAAAATATGGTTAATGTATATTCTTAGAACATAGAGTGCTTGGGAATAAATGCTTTAACATTTTTTAAACTGATTATTGGTTTAAGTTTTTATCATACTTAAGCATCGATCAAGTGAATACAACACTCTTTTATCTTTTGTTGAATATGATTGTCAAAGTTAATTACATCAAGTATGTTTATTTTTCTATGTGAATTCAGTTGTTGGAATGACGTCTTTGTAAAATTATCTACCAACCTCATGATTGTTCCTTTTGAGGTTGTACTTTTATATTATTGGTATGTTAATATTCAACATGATTTGGTAGAATTTAGATATTCATTCTCTTTCTTAAATCATGTTTACATGTTAATTTTTTGGAAGTTTTGGATTGGTTGGATAAATGTTTCTCTTATTCACATTTGAGAACCTTTTGTGCATCGAACATATTTGATTTGATTACTTGTTCTTCTTAGATAACCTAGTCTAGTGTTGTATGTGTGTCCCTTCTTAGATACAATCTTCTTTGGTTTGAATTCATAGGGTGAATGTTCCTTTTCTTAAAAAAATGAGAACATGTACCTTTACTAGATTCTTCTAGAATACTAGTCTTTCGATTTATTTAAATAATAGGATATCTTCTTCTTGCTTGGAATATTAGTTCCTCTCTAAATCTTACTGAGATGTCTAGATTTAGAATCTTGTTACATACCCAATACTTGTAACTCACAGGGGCATTTAATATTGTATGTAACATGGGCCTTGTTTTAAGTTAGGAGTGTGTGTCATAAAATCATGTATATAACCACCTTGTCATAGAATCATGTGTGTAACTATTTTATTGTCATAGAATCATGAATGTAATTGCATATAACCTCCTAGTATTATGAATGTAACTATTATAGAATAGGCAATTAAGAATATTTCCATAGAATACTATCATAGCAGGTTGTCATATAATATTATCATAAAATAGTAGAAATTATGCTTGTAAAAATGTAACCCTCATAGGCTAGGGAAGAATTGGTATATTTTGTAAGAAGGCTACCCCTCAAAGTGGCCTATGATAATACTATTTCTTGTCCTCAATTCTTGCAATTACTATTATTTGTGTTTCCATGTTTCATTTTATGAATGCTTATGTTATTGGATATATAATATTAGTGTTGGTTTTATCAATACTCTATATAATCATAGTTAGAAATATTTTGGGTACTATATTAGCTCATGACAGCGCCACACTAAGAATTTTGAGGTGAAATATTTGCATGAGAAGAAGAGGTTCATTGCAAATATTTCATGAAGTTGCTTCATGGACAAGATGGTTACCTCTTTTCTTAAGGTTAACCTAATTAATCTTTAGTAAGGTAGTATTCTACCACTTGATCTCCTCCAAATAGAGTGCTTTTATAACACCTCTCAAATAAATGTAAAGGAATAAAGGAGAGATATCTCTTCATTTATCCTACTTTGATACCACTAATAATTCTTGAAGATTTGATGTTTTACATTATGAAATGATGGATATTTAAATATAATGGATGCCCAAATTTAGCATAACTAACCTTAAATAATCCTTGAACTACCCTTGATCTTTTGTGAATGTATAATCCTTGTTATGGATGGTTATACGACACTCCCTTTCATATAGACTTTGATGTAATAATTTCTAACGTAATGTCAATTATATTATTATATGCAAGCTTATTGATGTTAAACTAAACAACATAATATTATTTTATTAATTAATTATTATAAATACACAAAAGAAATGGAGTAGTACGATTAAGAATTTTTAAATAATGGTTCATATGAGGGTGCATGTTTTTATAAAGAATAAATTATTCTATCTATGGAAAGTTATCCCAAATATAATAATAACATAAAACTAACATCACCTTATGATGATAAATAAAGATATAGATAGAAGTAGGACAAAGAATAGGTGACCATGTTTGCCATGAGCTTTTGCGCCATTAGATATCTATTACGATATTTATTCGTAATAAGCTACAATCCATGATGCATTTCCTCCGGATATTCGCTGCTGATATTTTGAGTGTAGCGTGTGCCGTGCTTGTGTCATTTAATTGCTATTCTCACGGGCGCCATTCTTTTTTTTTTCGGTTACTTTATTATTGTCCGCGGTTCCACCTCCGTTGGCCGTTCACTCCTTTAGCTTTCGCTCACATAATTGTTCTTCTATAAAAAAAAAATAACCTGAACTCTCACCATTATGGTATCGCATAGTTACCACTCCTTTACTTTTAGTGTGATACCTGCCACTGGTTGGGATGGAGCCCGATTCTCCATAAATAGACGGATGACTATGAATTGTAGACGCTGCCAAAGGCAGTTTGAGTCATTCGGATAATTTGGTGTGAAACAACAGAGACGCTTGATCTCGTGGCAGGTTGGAGATGCTGTGGCGAAGATAGCATCACGAGGTGGTTGTTTTTGTTGAGTATCCAGACAGTGGTGATTGGTATTGTTTGGCAGCCTGTGTTTGGCAGGCTGTGTAACAGCATATTTATTTTATTGTTATTTGCTGTATATAAAGACATATTGTAGATGATTGGGTAGTAATGCCAGTAGGCATACGGGGCTGTATTGCCAGGGAGTGTAATGTCGGAATGGCATACAGGAAGGCGGTAATGCCTTGGAGGATGCCCAAGAGGCATTTTTGTCATTGTAATCCTTCATTGTAAGCTGATTGTAGAGAGGCTGTATTACTGTAGTGAGAGTGCAGTGAGGTGTTTGGAGATGCACAATGACGCAATGTGGCAGATTGCTCATTGTGCATAGTAGCACAACAATCTTGTAGCCTTGATGGAGAATTACAAGGGAATGTGTGAGTTTGGTGCAAAGCTCATGTTGTAATCACGGTGGAGTGATTATGGCTTTGTGGGTGAGGAGAAACTCATGAGAAGTTTGCTGGAGTTGGAGAGAGGGTGTTGCAGCCATACTGCTGTGCGGTTCTTCCTCATTGTATTTTGTAATTGCCGGAATAATGGAATTACTATGCTGGTGCTTCTCCGGGGATGTAGCTCAACAAGATGTTGAGTGAACCTCGTCAAATATGGTGTTTCTCTCTTGTCTGTGTGTTTGATGTTTATTTCTGATATTTTAATTTGCTCACATAATTTGAATGGAATGACCCCAACAAGTGGTATCAGAGCTTAATGTTGGGAGGATTCTTATTTGAGTGGGAGCTGGAAGCTAAGGCAGAAATGGATTATTGGTGTGAGCAATCGGTTTAAGATTGTATTCAAAACTTAGGAAATTGGAAATGTTGCAAGATGAGACACTTCTCTTGCCCTTATCCCTTCCTGGGTTTTGTATACGGAAACTTGTAATTGGAAATGTGGAGTTTTCAATGTATTGTTCCTAACTGCGAAGAAGAGCAGGAGAATGCCGAAGCAATGGGAGCAATGATGTTGGAGATTGTTAGGTTGCTTGGTGATCACAAGGAGAAGGTGCAAGGTTGACACTAATCCAGTTGTGATGGTTCAAAGCATTAGATATAACAATCTGGAGGAGGTAAAAATCCTTGGTTGGTTGAAGGGTTATCTTCAACTTGCAACAATGGTGGATTGTCAGTCTGTTCGTTGATCAGAGGAGGAGATGCGAGGTTGACATCAATCCAGAAATTTGATGGTGTAGAACATGATGAGACAATCTGGAGGAGGTGAAGATCCTTGGTGTGGTGCAGCAGCAGAAGTGTAGTGGGCTGTTGTGAATCGGTCTCCAAGTGGGAGATTGTTGGGATGGAGCCCGATTCTCCATAAATAGATGGATGACTATGTATTGTAGACCCTGTCAAAGGCAGTTTGAGTCATTCGGATAATCTAGTGTGAAACAACAGAGATGCTTGATCCTGTGGCAGGTTGGAGATGCTATGGCGAAGATAGCATCACGAGGTGGTTTTTTTTGTTGAGTATCAAGACAGTGGTGATTGGTATTGTTTGGCAGCCTATGTAACAACATATTTATTTTATTGTTATTTGTTGAAACAAATCAAATGTTGTTGTGTATATATAAATACCTATTGTAGATGATTGGGTAGTAATGCCAGTAGGCATACGGGGTTGTATTGCCAGGGAGTGTAATGTCGGAATGGCATACAGGAAGGCGGTAATGCCTTGGAGGATGCCCAAGAGGCATTTTTGTCATTGTAATCCATCATTGTAAGCTAATTGTAGAGAGGCTGTATTACTGTAGTGAGAGTGCAGTGAGGTGTTTGGAGATGCACAATGACGCAATGTGGTCGATTGCTCATTGTGCATAGTAGCACAACAATCTTGTAGCCTTGATGGAGAATTACAAGGGAATGTGTAAGTTTGGTGCAAATCTCATGTTGTAATCATGTTAGAATGATTATGGTTTTGTGGGTCAGGAGAAACTCATGAGAAGTTTGCTGGGGTTGGAGAGAGGGTGTTGCAGCCATACTGCTGTGCTGTTCTTCCTCATTGTGTTTTGTAATTACCAAAATAATGGAATTACTGTGCTGGTGTTTTTCTGGGGATGTAGCTCAACAAGATTTTGAGTGAACTTCATTAAATATGGTGTTTCTCTCTTGTTTGTGTGTTTGATGTTCATTTCTGCTATTTTAATTTGCTCACATAAGAATGGAATGAACCCAACACCAGTCCTTTAGTTTTACCACTAACCATTATTTTGCTTATGATGCTATTTCTAACTTGATTGTTCTATAAGATAAAAAAAAAAATTGAGGTAAATATAGTCTCAATAATGACGCAGACGAAAAAAAATGAAAATTGTCTGAAAGATAACTCCACAAATTATTCATATTTATCAAACATGGGACCTCCGGCTAGAGAAGATACTACGAATTTAATTCAGACATCACCTTACATATCAATCAACAAAATGCCCATCGATAGACAATTTTAATCAAGATTCCACAAAGGAATCACAGAATCATCCTCTTCAGTCAGATTTAAATTCAACTGCTCTTCCTTTTCTTAGACTTAAAGAACTAACTCTATGGGTAAACCATTCAAATAATCGACCCTTGCTACGAACTCTGTATCAACGCCAACAACATAATTTACCTTTCTTTCTTCCATAATGTTGACTTCCTGGACTCTGTCCTTGTCAACGTTCTCTCTTTCTGACAAGACATTTTCGACAAATTCTCCGACATTAAAATTCGCTTGAAATTTTTCGAATTCCTCTGAGGGTTCAGAAGACCCTGGCACTGCAGTTTGGTCGTTAGGATTAAACTCCGGATCAAGGCCATTCCCATTGAAAACATTAGCCAGATTTTCTGGGCCAACTGTTACCCTACCCGTGCACGGCTCAATACTCTTGGTTTCCATTATTCCTATAATGGGCATATCTGTGACTGGACCATCCCCGTTGAAAACATGAACCAGATTTTCTGGGCCAACTGTTACCCTTCCCTTCCACGGCTCAATGCTCTTGGTCTCCATTGTTCCAACGGGCATATTTGTGACTGGACAATTCCCATTAAAAACACGAGCCAGAGTTTCTGGACCAATATAAGAATTGCCTTAAAACAATGTCTCAAAGGAATGGATGGTAGGGTTTGTTACCCTGCACAGCTCAATACCCGTCGTTTCCATTATTCCATTGGGCATATCTGTGACTGGACGCTTCTCCCTTTTATCCAGATAATTCGAATTTTGAGAGGTGCTATTACTTGGATTGTACCTTCCAGTGATATTGGACTTACACTGCGCATAAATTTTGCCTCCCAGCGTGAAGTCGCGGGCGCACGTAGCAGCGGAAGCGCGGTTGAATGGAGGTGCTTTTACTTTTGTTATTCAAATAGCGATACCAACAATGGTCCGAGGAATTACAAAACGGGCATTCTGGAGGCTTGCATGATTTGAATATGTGGTGGATGCGGTCCGCCCATTTCTCCCATTCTGTGTCAGCCCCTCCTTCAATAAACCAAGAGCATCTGAAGCATCGACATTTCTGGAAGTTATCGTGTCTTCCAAGAAAGGAAGTATACTTTCAAAGGTTCTCATTGTTAAACGGTAAAGTATATTTTCTCACCACGGCTGCTTTTATTGTTTTTTTTTTTGGGTTTAGGGGCTGAATATTAAACTTATTTAAGTTAACAAGATGCTACCTGGAATAATGTCTGGAAGTAAATTATCAACCCATGTTCAATTATTTTTTAATATCTATTTCCACGTTAATATCTATTTATTTATCTATATTGAATCTTGTGACGGTGAAGTAAATGCAATCCATTCTCGGTACGATCGATCAACATCAATATGGAGGCCTTACCACCCAGATCTTCACGTGGTGAAGGAGAAAGAGTTTTGCTTTTTGTTTTTTCGGCTTTTTTGGTTGGGCAGGGACAGCGTTATCTTTCGACGACTGAAATCATCGCAATCCATTCTCTCTACGATCGAACAAGATCGCAGGCATGGCCTTACCTACCAATTTGTTTTAAGCATTCCGCCGTGGTTGTGTCACCGACGAGAACGCCATGTCAAATGGTGAACTACGACGTTAACGCTTAAATGAAAGCGTTCTACGCTCACCATGGAGGGTAGTTTTATTATTATTATCTTTTTCTTACTCATGAAATAAGATATGGTGGATAATGGATGGAAAAAAATATTTGACCATGCCATTTCTTTAAAGAAATCACTTATTATGTGTGGTTTTTTTCTAAATTGATGGTATTTTTTTTTTTTTTTCATTAATGAAAAACAGGGTTTTGAAAGGTTTCAGAATCTTTTATATTAGAGGAGGTAGAGAAAGATAAGCTTAATTAAGCATAGATCAACCTCCAAGACCAAAAGAGACAAAAATTAAACTAAACCAACCGTCCAAAAGCAAAAGCCAACCCACCAATAAAAAAAACATCAAGATACATATAACAAAACTCCAAACTCAAAGAACAAGGATGAAGGCAAAACACCAAGCATATTCCAATGGTAACTACCAAGGAGCAAAATGGCCAGCCCCCAAAAACACTTCCAAAGAAAATATCACTAAAACACAATTGAGATATCATCCTATGTATTTATTTGAAATAAAAATTTATAAATAAAAATAAAACATTAGTCAATTTTAAATTATGTTATTCAATAAAAAAATAATAATTTTAGCTATTTTATTTTTTTTGGTATTAGGTAGAGGTGGTTATAAGGTCCACAAACCTTTTACATAGTCAAAATGGGCTGGTTATAGCTCCAAGATCATATAATCAAAATACAAAATGGATCTTCCCAAGACCCACATTAAGCCATACTTAGAGTCTGCAGTCCTATACTTGCCACTGGACTATTCAGGATAAAATAAAAACCAGATAACACCTAGCACTTACTAAACATAACACTAGGCTACTGTACTGTACACTTGTCACTTTCTAGGCCCTAACAAATGGGTTACCTTTTGTCCCTCTGCTGAATTCCATCACCGGATTACTTCTCATCAACCACTTTGATCTCCTGTTGCTCTAATAGGCTTGATATTATATCTTCTTTAGAAGCCAACACCAGTAATTCTTGAGGGAAGTTATCCTTACAAATTTGCATCTCCCTAGAAGAAACTGCAATATTTGCCATTAGATCCATCGCCTAGTTCCCTTATATGAAGGTGTGTTGGATTCAGGCACTAACCAAATGGGATTTATGAATCTTTGCTTCTAGCATAAGCTTTAAGAAGTTCCAACTAGGGTCTTTATCCTCCTTAATTGCCTTGATTATATTAAGTTAATTCCCTTCAAATATTACATCCTTATACCCCTCTAGTTTAGCAATTCTCATTGCCCGCATGCAAGCTTAGGATTTTGCAAAATGATTTATTTGAGTTCCCAAAGGCTCCGTAAAGTCCAAGACCACTTTTCCTTCCTCATTTCTCAAAACTCCTCCTGCTCTTGCAACCCCCAAATTTTCTTTGGCTGCTCCATCAAAATTGAACTTAACCCACTTTTGTGTGGGGCGTATCCACTTGACACCCTCCCATGGGTTGGTTGTAATGATTGGATCTGGAGGTTCCTCTCCCTAGTTCCACAAAATCCTCCTTTCCCTAGAAGACATGGTCTCATTTTTGAAATAAAATATTTTCCACTTTTCTTTCAAAGCTCTGATTATTTTATTACCACATAACCAAGGATCTTTCTTTCGTCCTTTAAATACTCTCTTATTTCTCTAATTCCATATCCCCCATAAAAAATGGGGTAAGCTGAGATTCCAAATCTATGTCAAAATTTTTGCCCAGAAGGGGGAAGCCCACTATATGCAAAAGTCAAACATGCTATTTTGGAGGACCCAATCTATATGAAATTTGGATAGAAGTGTTTGGAATATTGCACAAGAAAATTTGACTTATAGATTTTGTCGCTTTCTCACATAGGATACATCAATTGATGAATTGAAAACCTCTCCTCTGTAGATTATCTATTGTCAAAATCTTATTTTGAACTACCAACCAAAAGAAGAAAGCTATTTTTAGGGTTAAATTATTTAACCAAATAATAGAAGTTGGAGTCCAACCATTAAATCCTGAGTGGATTAGTTTATAGGTAGTTTTTACTAAATAGATCCCACTTGTAGTTTTGTCCCAAATCATCTTGTCTCTTCCTCCCCTTGGAATGATCTGGAACACCCTTAAAGCATCATTGAGTTTGGTCAGGGCCACCTTATCTTGCTTTGAAGGATTTTGAACTGTGATTTTCTTCCAAGAGGAATTTTCCTATGCTATAGTAAGAAAATACCCTACTTTTCCTCCCATTTCCTCTAAAATTTTGTGTTGGAGGACTCGAAGGTCTAAGTTATCTTGCAGAGGGCCTTCTTTTAACCATGGATCTTGACAAAAGTCCAATTGTCTTCCATTACCAATTCTCCATCTGATGACTTTCCTGACTACCTCATGACATTCGATCAAACAATTCTAAAAATAGGATCCTCTAGGGAGATTATCAGCTTTCAGAAAGTCTTGATTATTTCTGATATATTTTTCCTTAAGAAGTTTTACGCATCCCAATTGATCATTATTGACAAATCTCCAGACCTATTTTCCAATCAGAGCTTGGTTCATTTCTTTCATTCTTTTCAACCCTAGGCCCCCTTGATATTTTCTTGCACACACCTAATTCCATTCTACCAATGGAATTCTCTTTCTCTTCTCTGAATTTGACCTCAAGAAGTTGTGCTAAATTTGCTCCAGTGTAGCTCGGACCTTTGTAGGCATTATAAATAGAGACATGTAGTGGATTGGAATGCTCTGTAAAGTAGTTTGAACTAGTAAGGATTTCCTTACAAAATTGAGAAGGCTACCCTTCCACCATGCTAACTTTTTGCAGATCCTTTCAATGACTGAGTTCCACAAAGTAGCCTTCATTCTTCATTTGAATATAGGCATGCCTAGATAAGTCATCGGTAAAAGCTCCTTTCCACATCCAAAGAGGTTAGCTATTATTTCCTCCCTCCAAATCCAGTCAATGCAAAGCTACAACTTTACATAATCCTTTACCAACACCAACTAGAAGGAGCACCAACCCCTTAACTTTATCTGCTTCAACAGAATGGAGCACCAACTCCTATTTTACCAGAACCTACTGGAAAGAGGCACCAACCTCTTAATTTGCCAGCACCAAGTAGATAAATTGTTTACCAGCACCAACTGGAAAGAGGCACCAACCCCTTAATTTGCCAGCACCAACTGGACTTCAATATTGAATAAAAAAAATGTTTGACATATACCTTTGTTATTGCAAGACTCTAACTGGTCTACATCACCTTTGCAATCTCTCCGCACCCTGCTCTCTCTTGCGTAATCACTTCACACA
>JAQPPZ010007955.1:0-16089 GCA_028583015.1 Wollemia nobilis | reverse complement strand
TTGTGACCAACAAGGCCTTGATATATTGGTCAAGCAAAAAGCAATGACACCAAATTTGTAAACAAAAATCATATCCAAAGAATAAAGCTTCTAGGATGAGTTATTGTAGTCATTATGGAACATCTATACATGTGATAGTTAGGTGTTGGAACCTTCATCCTTATGAGATTTTTGGAGGTAATAATCACTCTCAAAGAAAGTGTTGCAATATAGATAAAGTGACAAAAAAATACATATGAATTGTGGATGAATGAATGTGTTAGAATGGGAAAAAGTAAAATAAATTTTAAAAGGATTCTACAAATGGAAGATTTATTCTTTGATGAAGGGAAGAATAAGATGAAGTTTGGTTGTTGAGAGATATCAAATTGATGGTTAAAATTTTACCATGAATCAATGTAATCTTTAGAAACTTCATATGCATGATTTCTACATCAAAATATGACTTGAGCTATGCTCAAAAATCTTGTAGTGAAAAATCCTACAATAGAACATTATGTGGAGGATTTTGAGTATGAGGTAATATCTTAGAGAATATGGTCTAAAAGTACATCCAAAGGCTACACCAGAGGTTTCCTAGAGGTAATGATCTAGAGGTGACCTATAGGATGATCTAGAGGTGAACTAGATACAATGATCCAAAGGAAATAAATAAATGGAAACCTAGAGGTGACAAAAAGGTAAATACCTAGAGGTAGTGACCTTGAGGTAGATCCTAATATATGATAACAAGGTAGACATAGTGGAGATTACATATAGTTAGAGGTAGAGATAGAGCTAGAGCTAGAGCTAGAGCAAGAGCCAAATCCAAAGCCAGAGTAAGAGACAAATCCAAAAGTAAAGATAGAGAATAATTCTAATTTACCAACCCTAGGAATTATGGGGGATAACTATATTTATGTCAAATAATGCAATAATGGGATGTTAGCCGTTATTACAATATTTGATGTTTTGTAATTATTAGGAGGTTATTTATTATTTCACCTCATATGAGATTGGATAGTCACATCTCCTATGAGCATAAGAGAAGATGAAAAAAAAAGTTAAAAGTGAAACACCAAGGGGTGAAAACACCAAAGAGTCTCTTGAAACTAAGAGACACATTGTTATATAAATATGCATGTTGTACATAAGTTATTGTTTATGAGAAATAATATATCTATTATTGTAATTAAAAATTATTGCCTACTTTTACTGATTCTAACAAATCAATGGTCAAGCTTATGATAAATATATAAATACATAGTTATAATAAAAATAAATAAATAAATTATATATTTGAAATTTAAATTCCAATAACTACCACTTTACAAATTTTTATTATAAAATTATATGATTTGATCTCATTTTGAGGCCCTCAAATTCATGCTAATGACTTGATAGCAATAAACCTAGTTGTTGCTAAAGTGTATCAAAACACCATGCATTTACCCAATGAGGTGCTCTATAAGATATATTTTTAATGATATGTTCCAATGAAGAATTTACAATGACTAATTTTGAAGGGAAATAATATTTTTATGGTACTGCTAACCTATTTATGATACCCTAGGCATCAAACATTGATTTCTTCAAGGAGGAGTATGTGTTTGTCTTATTAGTTTCTCTACTCATCTCATGCAAGAATTTATCCATAAAAGGATTAAATAGTCCTTAGGATTTTTCATGTGCATATTTCCAAAATATTTTTTAATGTCTCATTGTGCATACATAAAAGCATGTTATATTGGACTTAAGTAAACCACTTTTACAAAGAATTTGGTTGAACAAGTTAGATAAACCTCTTTCCATTAATGGTGGGTAGTGAAAATATGTCTATAAAGTTTAGTTTGTGTAGAAATCATGACCATATAGAAAGAGAATGTCGTTTAGAATTCATAACAAGTCTAAATAAGAGAACTTAGAAAAAAATAAAGAAAATAGATAAGGTTAGATCCATTTATTTTGGAGGAAGGAGAATGCCTTAATTCCAAGTGAAAATCTTGTAAAGGAAAATAATCCAATATAAGAAAAAAATAAACACAAAAGCGAGGTTTATATCCTAATACTTCTATGGAAATAGGGAAGAATAATTGACTAAATAATTGCTTGGAAAAAGACATTTTAAACTAGAGAACAAAATTTTAGACTTTGGGGAAGTAATAAGGAGGTGGAGATGGAGGATGATGAAGAATAATATTGAGTAGGAAGTCAAAAGTATAATAGGTGGACAGACTAAAGGAATAATAAAAATAAAAATTTCAAGAAAAGGAGATAAAAGGGACTCATCCACACCTATATCCAAGAAATAGTTTAATTAAAGGATACAAAATGAAGAGAAATTTATCTTTAAGTCCATGACCCAAATAAGAAGATTTTGTTTGCAGGCCCAATATAGAAAGGATGGAAGATGAAAATCAATATTTTCAATAGAGAAGGATAAATTCTTTTGTAGCTAGGTGCATAATGTAAGATAAAGGATGCATTGGGAAGAATTAGATTCAATAAAATAAAATAAGAATAAAATATTTGAATGTTTGAGGGATGAATGCCTCCATAAAAATAAGAATATATAGGAATCTAATTATTTGTAGGATGCTAAACTTAAGTTTAAGGAATCAAATTATGAAAAATTAGTAATGAAAATAAAGTATTTCATAACGATGCCATGATAAAATCAAATAAAATCAAAACCTCTTAGATTAATTAAAACAAAAGATATGAAAAATATAGCTAAAATAGAACAATAAAATATGGGGTGATGCTCTAGACACTAATAAAATTCACTATGATATAATTGTAGACACCTAATCTTGACACACTAAACAAGCAAAATATATCAAACAAGTCATCAACATAAAAAAAAACATCAAATAAACCAAAACCTTGAGTGTGGAATTGTTATAAAATTATGGAGTTTTTAATCTGATTTTTATGTGCCAATATAATAAATATGGATGTATTTTGATGATTGTTATTCTTTATTTACATGATTTTTTTTTGGTAAATAAAAGTCTTCATTAATTACTAGGTTTTGCAGGTTAACCCAAAATCTATTACAATATCCAACCTTCTGCTGAGATTGTAGATCCTAGTCATCCTTGAAACTTTCTTACCATAAATTGTGTTGAATCCCCTACAACACCTTACTAAAAAAGCACACCCATACCTAAACATAACTGTAAACATTACTTACATTGATAGGAATTGAAGTTTGGAACTTTGCACTTGTGAAACCTGTTGCTTGCCCATTTCTTATTCTCTATCGGAATCTTCCAAGGCTTACACCCTGTTACCTTCATTTCCAATTTGGTATGATTTAGAGGGAAACCCCATAGTTATTGCCAGCTCCATGGGGAAAGAACGCCCATTCATCTTTCTCCTTAATGGGTAGGTTTATTTTCATGACTAATAATGTTTTCCACTTTGCGTGGCACACCTTGTGTCCATGTCACCAAACTACCAACATCAACACCTATGTTGGCTAATTTTTCAGCTGACCTATTGGCCTCACGGTACACGTGACGAGCCCTCCTGTTCTATCTTGCCGCAAAAAGGATCCTCACTTCATGGATGACTCCCTCGATTCTCCATGGAGGTTTTTTGCCATTGGTTAACAGGTTGATGATGTTCATAGAATTAACTTCAATCATTAAGTTACCTTGAGTTGCTTGGGCTACTTGCAACCCTCTCCAAATGGCTCTAGCTTCTACTTCGTTATTAGTTCTAATTAGGTATCAAGCCACTCCCAGTCAGCTACAGTCAGTGCCCCCCACGCTTCGATAGCGGTGGGTACAGTCTCGGCTCCTAACAACCTGCAAAAGAAAACAATTCAAAAAAATTAAAATCACGGAAAATAACTGTACAAAAATAACATGAATATACAACATTGGCTACCAATGTACAGCAAAAAAAAAACAAACATAAAAATTCAAAAATTAATTTTTCAGTCCGAGGATTTCTAATTCTAACTGATTAATTTAAAAACAAAAATTCAAAATTCAAACAAAAATTAATTTTTCAGTTCTAGGGTTTCTAATCCTAACTGATAAATTACAAAAAATAAAACAAAACAAAAATCAAAAAATTAATTTTTTAGTCCTAGGGTTTCTAATTCTAACTGATTAATTTAAAAAAAAAAATTCAAAATTCAAACAAAAATTAATTTTTTAGTTCTAGGGTTTCTAATCCTAACTGATAAATTACAAAAAATAAAACAAAACAAAAATCAAAAAATTAATTTTTCAGTCCTAGGGTTTCTAATCCTAACTGATTAATTTAAAAACAGAACCAAAAAAAAAAAAAAAATTCAAAAAACAACAAATATTAAGTCTTAGGGTTTTATGTTCCGTTTATCCTAGGGTTTAGCTATAAGGAAAATAAAAATTCTATCCCTAGGTTTTGTGCTACATTTAGTTGTACACTAAGTCTTAGTTGTCTTCAGCTCAGTTTCAGGGTTTAAGTTTTAAAATTTTGAAAAACATCATCATAAAAATAATTAAACAAAACACTTGTAGTTTTAAAACACAAGTAATAATTCTAGGGAGCACTTACAGATCTCGCTTTGGCTCCGTTGCTTGACCCGGTTTGTGCACTCATGATGACAATAGAAATTCGATAGCGCTTCGCTTCACAGACTTAACCTCCTTCTCCCCAGAGCTCCAAATCGCAAGAAAAATCAGATGCAAATGAGCCCAAACCCTAGATTTGGCCTTTAAATAGGCCTTTTGAGATTAAATTCATCCTCCCCTGGGACGAGCACTCTAGTTAGCGCTCGTCCCACCCTAGGACGAATTCTAAGTTGGTATTCGTCCCACCCTGGGACGAATTCAGGCCAAAAATTTCAAAAAACATCAAAAATTAAACAAAAATGCATAAAAACAGCTAATAAACTTGCCCGATGAGAGTGCTATTGCACTTGACATCTTGGGCATGCAAAACCGACATTGTGGTCATGAATTTTCAATATCCTACTCCCTAAGAAGGCTACTTTAGCCGAACCTCTCCACGGGAGGACAGATTTTCGCCAATTTTAGCTCCAAAAAGCGTCGCAAAAAGGGTTACCACCCACCAAAAATAGGTCTAAATGTTAGAAAATTGCACATGCTTAAATGCTAAACCATCTAAGGGCACCCTTGCAAAATTCATCTTGGGTCAAGCGACTCGTCGCTTTTCTCATGAAGGTCATTCCCTCATCGATTCGTCGCTTGAGGGGGTAGTCACACTTAGTCACCAATCAGCAAACACATACCCAATTAAGGAAAATGACATGCATTCAAAGAATCATTGACAAAGACAATTACGCTTCTGCTTGGGGTAGTAAACAAGCAACAATCACAATCTGATCAAATCACTTGGCATTTCGTGAATCATGAACTCAAGGTTATCACAGACAAAAGGTTGCGCCCTTTGCCTATTTATGATTGATCAATGTCCAAGATCAAGTAACACCTCACCGAAAAAGGTTAACACTTGAATTGAGTGCCTTCGCTCGTTAGAAGCAAGGATTCAATAATGCATGCCCTTCCCATACTTGGGGCATCAAAAGTTGGTTAGGTTACCAAGAAACCCTAATCATTAGTGCTTTGGTTATCTATTTTTGCTCGGCGCTGTGCCATGCATAGCGCATCCCAAAAAGGGGCATCTGTAGACACCAAAACAACATCAATCCGATTATGTGACCACAAACACTAATCTCTTTGACACACACAACCCCCAGGATAGCCCTCAGAGGTTAAAAAGTGGTCCTAACCACTTTTGTAGCAATTTTGGAAGGTCAGAAGGCAATTTGGCACATTCAGGCACCTTGCTCAGTATCCGTCCCACCCAGGGATGAATTCAAATGGGGATCCATCTCATCCAGGGATGAATTCAGAATTTTCTTTGGGTCAGGACGAATTCCAGGTTTAACGGGCAAAAAGAAAAATTGTGCCAAGTGGCAACCGAGGATAGTCAATTAATGCCTCCTGCCTTGCATGCACGTGTAGGTGGGCAGAGTGGGCATTAGAGGATCGTCACAAGGGCGGTCATGGAAGCCCAAGTCAGGGAGGAGTCTCCTCCCTCTTGAGAAGGCATGGCCGCCACATGGCACCCCTGCATGCTCCTCCAAAAGAGACCCCCTGGGTCTATAAAATGGTGAACTTTCTCACCCAAATGGAGACAAGGTGGAGGCATTTTCAAGCAACAAAGTGCTACCAAATTGAATACCACATTTTACCATTTTTTGATTCACCTCTTCCACATCCGTGGTCTCTTTTACAAGGGAGGTCATTGGGTGGCTATTGGAAGTGTGAATCCAAACCCAAAACCCAACATTTGACCACATTGATCTACCAATTCGTCGACAACCCATTACAAGATATTTTGGGCCCATCCCCAGTGGATTGGTGCCGAAATCAGGTTCCAACGGTGGGCGGCCCGCCTAGGCACCCTGCACTTCTTAGTTTCATTTTAATTTGTTCTTTTGTCACTAGTTTATATTCCATTCCATTTTATGTTGTTTAGATAGTTTATAATTTCGATTTCAGAATGTTTTGATCAAATCATATCATGTCTTGTCGCTTTTGTTGTCCCACTAACTTGCAGGTAGCGACGTCAAATTTCTATTGATAGAGGTAAAATTGGGGAAATCCGACCATCTGGGTCGTCCCAAAATGCCCCCAATTAGCTAACACCTATGTTTGTAGGTCTTTTTGAGATCCCGAGATGCGACATTTGGGTAGCATCACTTCGGCGCTTTGTCGCAGGCGAATTCATCCTACCCGGGGACGAATTATAGTAGAATTCGTCTTGCCCAGGGATGAATTACAGTCGAATTCGAATTGGTGGCATTTTTTCCAACTATTTTGATGGCAGTGTCCCTCTGGTAATGTTCCCTGTTTCCTGTCAAACTTGCAAGTTGTTTAGAATTAGTTCATTCATCATTTTATTCAGTTTTATGCATACATCCTTCATCGTTTTTAGAGAACAAACGGTTCATATTTGCAGCAAGTGCTACTAACAATTGTGTTGTTTCTTTGAACACAGGAGGAGCAGCAAATATTAGGGATTCATTCACACCAGCGGCGGCAACACTTTGGCCCGCCCATTTTGCATGTGGGCACGCGAAAGGAGGATCACTAATCACTATTGTAACCAAAACATTTTAACGCTCCTAGCCCCTGAAAATGCGGGAGACGTCTTTGTAACTGATATTGAGAGAGTATAAATAAAAATGGCTATGCTTTCTATACCTCTTTCCTTTCGTCTCAATTCGTCTCTTTTCCTTATTTCATGCATTTCAAATTCATAGGATTAAAGCGTTACATTTTGTTTTGCATTGCATAGCTTTAGTGTTTCTTTTTGTTTCCGAAATCTCGTGCTTTCACTTGCCCATTTCCTATTCTCTGTCAAAATCTTCCAAGGCTTACACCCTGTTACCTTCATTTCCAATTTGGTATGATTTAGAGGGAAACCCCATAGTTATTGCCAGCTCCATGGGGAAAGAACACCCATTCATATTTCTTCTTAATGGGTAGGTTTCTTTTCATGAATAATAATGTTTTCCACTTTGCGTGGCACACCTTGTGTCCATGTCACCAAACTACCAACATCAACACCTATGTTGGCTAATTTGTCAGCTGACCTGTTGGCCTCACGGTACACGTGATGAGCCCTCCTGTTCTGTCTTGCCGTAAAAAGGATCCTCAGTTCATGGATGACTCCATCGATTCTCCATGGAGGTTTTTTGCCATTGGTTAACAAGTTGATGATGTTCATAGAATTACCTTCAATCGTTAAGTTACCTTGAGTTGCTTGGGCTACTTGCAACCCTCTCCAAAGGGCTCTAGCTTCTGCTTCGTTATTAGTTCTAATTCCCAATGGTTCAGCGAAGGCCTTGACCAGATTTCCTTAATGATCCCTGATTATTCCTCCAGCTCCAGCTCTTCCCGAGTTCTCCTTGGCTGCACCATCAAAATTTAGTTTAAACCAACCCTAGGGGGGTGGCTCCCAAGAAATCCCATTTCTAGGATTGGGCAAAGGAATGGAAGGTTTGTCCTCAATACCTAAGGCCCGAGCTAATTGTTTTTCTTAGGGAAGAATTAAGTGGTTCTCATCCACTAAGGTGCTAAGGTTTATGATGAATCTTATGCATAAGATATTGAGTGATATGTGCCTGTTATTTTATGCAAAACCGTGTAAAATTATTGTGTGTTTAGGAAGTATGTGGTATTTTATAGGAATATCTATATCCAAATACAGGTCAAGTATAGATGAACCAGCTACGAGGAAGTGCATTGAAGAACGGGTTACGAAAATATGTTATGGAAAACACCTATGGGAAAGCTCTATGGAAAAGTTCTACATATGATGATATTATAGCATCACCATATGGGTTACACAATGCACATGATTGTTTGACACGATGACATTGTATACATGATCCAACATTTATTGTGTAATATGTTATGTGATTTGTCATTAAATCTATAATTAATTAATTTGATAAGTTGTCAAGATTTAAATGTGATCTTAATTTGTATCTTCCCTTAGGAAGAGGACAAATAATTGTTTTGTCTTGTCAGCAAATTATTTAAATTTAGGTTATTCGTTACGTTTGTTGGTATTATGCCACTTAGACAATTTCAATTGTAATAAGTCCAAATTTTTAATTAGGGATTGTCTTAATTTTAGATTATTTTTGTTATGTAATATTTGCATTCAAATATTCAAACATTCGAAGATGTAATAGAACCGTGTGGAAGACTTCTATTGTAAATGTCCAATGTGACATTATAAATTACATGTAAAGACCTTTGAAAAGGTCTACTAGTTGCTATTAGGAGATTTATTGCTTGATGTTTGAAGAAGTCTATCCGCATAGTCCGTCATACATTGTACAAGATATGAATATTGGAATAAAAGTGATGCATTAGTTGTAATATTTTTTGATGAATATGGTAATTGTATCTTGTATTTTTGCATGATTTATTTATTTTTGTAAGCTTTCTCTTTACTTTCCTACACATGAATTAAATAGTATTAAATTAATATAATGAAATATTAGTTGCTAAAGTAAAATAAAGTAGAAAGGAGAAGAGAATTACACTGATCTCTAGGAGGCAGGGCCCACTCCGAACAACTAGTCCCTTACTCTCTTTCTCCTGAAATAGATTAGGTTTAGTTAGAAAATAGAATCAGTCTTAGAATATAAATTAAATTGCATAATATAGGATTATAGATTATTTTAAATAGTCAATGCATTGTTAGATTGCATGTGGATCCACACATATACACATATAATTAGTCTAAGTCATAATTGCACCTTTTAATTAAGCATTATTTCATTTAATTTCATTTTCTATAACTTTCATTTCCTACAAACGAGACTAAGGAAATAGAATAAAATTCAAATGATTAATGATTATGGAATAATCTATATGGGGTTTATTGTTCTTTAAATCTAACCTGGATTGACAAATTAAGTGTATGAGATACAACTCGACATTTTGGCACCATTGTCGGGGAGAACAGTGCCATAATTTTTATCAAAATATTGTTGGACTACGTGAGAGAGAGGCTTACCTATGTGTAGAGATTTACACAAGAAGTTCCAATGTGCATGCAGGTCAAAGTGGCACAAGAAGTTCCAACAAGTATCTTCATCTCAGCTTTGACCATGTTCCATTTTCTTAGGATTGATTTTTACTACTTTCCTAGTTAGCATTTGATTTTAGCAAATTTATTTTAATTTATGGTTATCACGTACTTAGGTCTGGGAGCTTTAACCTAAATACCAAGTAGTGATAACAATTTACATTTCAACATTTTTATTTTTAGCAAATTTACTTTTCAGCATAATGTGGTTGTTATATACTTAGGTATGGGTTCTTTAACTTGTGAAAACAAGTAGTAGGTGCGACAAGATCTAACTTAAGTGTTCCTGAATACCAAGTAGTAACAACAACACTTTACTTTCCCTTATTGTGCTAAAATTGGCTATTGGATTTCAGACCTGGTTTTAGTGGTAGTAAGAACTATTTTAGAATAGTAATTTTACTTTCCCTTGTTGTGTTAAGATTGGCTATGAATTTTAGACTTGGTCTTAATAATAGTAATACTATGTTGTTTGAAAATTTAATTTCTAAAAACTGCATCTTGAAAACAGAAACAAAAACAAAAACAAGACAAAATTGTGAAAAAAAAGAGAAGTAAAAGTTGCTAATGGTGGAAAGTTACTTTCAGTCTGCATTAATAGACCTCAGAAAACTATTCCTAGAACAAGAAATCAACCTACTTTTTGAACAAAGACATAGGTCATCTAGAAAACAGTGGGACTATATGTGGGAACACCTTGATCTCATTAGGGAAAGAACAAAAGAGTTGAGCAACATCAAGAGGATTGATATAACTAAAGCTCTAGGGCTAGATTATCATTCACCTTATCTTGATCTTGTGAAGAGTTGTGAACGTTGGCTAGGAGATAGGAGAGCAAGTGTAAATTCAACTACATATCCTTGGGGGCAATACTTTGAGGACTCCCTTGTTGTCCACAATTTCTTAGCAGACATAGAAAATAGAGAAGTGAGCCTAGAATACAACAAAAGATACAACAAAGCACCTAGAATCATGTGCTTTAGAGAGTTGTGTCATGATTTATGTTACGAGTTACAGTTTGAAAGTCCTATCTCAAATCAAAAACAAGCTTTTATTGTTCAACTAATTTTTCTTGTGAAAAAAGATTTTGAATTTGAGGAGGAACATTACATGACTCCTGAATAGTTAGACCCAATTAATGATATCCATAAAATTTTTAAGGAGGAATGAATGATTTTTGTTGTAGAAATTAAGATCTTTGTAAATTTATGAGTAGACCTAGAGATTCAAAAGGAAGATTCATCAAAGTCTGCAAAGAAAAACAAGAGGAAAACTCTAGTGAAAAGCTTGATATTTCTAGATTAAAAGAGACTAAGATTTTAGTAACTAGAGATTCTCCAAAAGAGCAAATTGAACTACCATTGACTCTACTAGATCAAAATCCTAAAATATTTCTATTGCCAGAACCTAAATTTGATAATCATATCGATCCATCAACTATATTTTTTGAACCCATACCAGGTCCAATATTAGAATTCATTCAATCAATCATGGATGACCATAATAGTGAACATGGGGAAGTAGATGGAAATAAAAGGGGAAATAGGCAAAGGAATAATGATCATGGAGAAGTAGAAGAAAATCAAATAAGAAGTAGGTAAAGAAAAACTTTTGCCTTTCCAATTTCTTCTCCAATAGACAGGCTAACAAGAGAACCAAAACCGATCTTTATTGCTATTTTGCCTACCTTCCATGGGAAACCACATGAAGACCCTGATGCATTTCTTTTTGAGTTTGAAGTGGTGTGCCAAGCCTATTTTTATACCACTGATGAACAAAAACTAATATTGTTTCCCTCTACCCTTAAGGATGCAACTTTAAGATGGTTTATGGGTCTAGGTGAAAGTGTTTGTAACCGATGGGATGGAGATCATGGATTGAAAGATATATTCCTTGAAAGATATCAAGATTACTATAGATTTAGGGACAAGAAATTTGAGCTATTTTGTATGAACCAACGAGAAGAAGAATCCCTTGAGGATTATCTTGAAAGATTTCAGTTTGTAGGATCTAGAGTGAATATTGATTTAGATGAAGAAATCTTAAAAGAACTTTTTCTAAAAGGATTAAAAGAAGATGTCCTTGATGTACTAAACCTTATGGCTAAGGGGGATATTCATCTAATGGTATTTGAAGATATTGTGAATCTTTGTAGAAATTATTCAAGGAATAAGCCTCTTAGGAACAACAAATACTCATCCACAGGAGGAGTAACAAGAGTAGAAATTGGTAATATGTTGGAAAGCCTAAAGACTGATTTGTTAAGCACATTAACTACATATCTTGACCTCATGGATAAGAAACCAAAATAACAAGATATTGAGGAGATATATTGTCATAGATGTAGGAAAAGACACAACTTGAGGGAATGCCCTCTTAACATTACAAATATTTCCAACATTTCTACTTGTAAAATCTGTGACAAAAATCATAGTACTAAAAACTGCAAGTATATTTCAGCTATGAAATCTGCTATAAAAGAACCTGAAGTTGAGGAGGCAGAGGATGTTTATTTTGTAGCCCAAATAAGAAGTGGCCCATTCAATGGTCCATCTAATTGGTCAAATTCTAGTTATTCCAACCAGCAAAGACCTAACCAGTGGTCAAATACATCAAATTGGACAAATTGGAACCCATACCCAAACAACCAAGAATGGAATATACCTCCATGGGCCCAATTTATGGCCAACTCATATGGGATTCCACCTCCATGGACTCAAGGAATATCAGGTCAAAACATGCCTAATTGGAATATGAATGGCCAATATAATCAAGGAGGACCTAGCTGGTCTCAAAGTCCACCCCAACAATAGAATTTCCAAAACCAGTTTAGGGGACAAGCCCCTCAAAATCAGCCTCAAAATAGACTTCTTCCACCTCCAAATAATATGAACAACCCTCCTAAGCAACCACCTTTACCAGCTCAACCAGTTCCCAATCCTAATAATAACAAGACTGTTCAACAGGTCTATGAAACAAATGAGACATGTTCAATATCTATGGTACCTTGCCAAAATATCCATTTAAGGTCTAGAAAAGTGTTGGAAAATAATGTGACTCTCACAGAAGTTGAGGAACCTATCCAAGACTTGTTTGAAAAAGTAGACAAAAATGAAAAAGAAACAAAAAATTTACTAGAAAATATTCCATCAAAACAAAAAGAGATCCAAATCCCTCAAAGGAAATAAATGGAAATTCCATTTCTTGAAATACTGGCGATACCTAAAGAACCCTCCAAACCAACTTTCAATTTCCTCCAAGAATTAGAGAATGTTACCATTAAAATTCCTCTATTACAAGCTATCAAGGATATTCCTATCTACTCTAAATTGATAAAGAATATGTGCACATCCAATTCAGGAAGAAATAAGAAGAATGAATCTCAAACCATCCAAGTTATTGGATAATTATCTAAGATAATGACTGAAGGAAAGGTACTACCAAAATATACAGATCCTGGAATACCTATACTCACAGTTCATATTGGTAATACAACCTTGCATAATGTCTTAGTAGATTTAGGGGCTGCCATAAATGTTATGACCAAGGAAACAATAGAGTATTTAGGGGTACACAAATTACAACCAACCTCTATAGTGCTTCAACTTGCAGATAGATCTACCATTAAACCAAAAGGAAAGTTAGAAGATATCATAGTTTCTATAATTTCATGGGAGTATCCTATAGACTTTGTGGTCTTACAGCCAAAGAAGAAGTTAGGGGGACATCCCTTGATTCTAGGATGCCCATGGCTTGCAACATTTGATGCCTACATTAGTTGTAGATATAGAAATATGACTATTTCCAATGGTAAGCACACTAAAGACCTTAGCCTATTTCCTGAGTCAACATTAGATGAAGGTTTTTCAAAGCAACTTTGGTATGATTTTCCTAATGACTTGGATGACATTCAAACTTTATCAATTAATGTATTAAGTGAATATTTACAACAAGATATTGAAGGACCACTATCACTACTACTAGATGAGTAGGAAGAAAACCAAGATCAAAATACTAGTTGTCCACTTGAATTTGCCATGTCTAATGATGAAGCAAGTACAAGTCAATCTCATCAATTGGTACCTTATAACTATCAATTAAATGTTCTTGAACATGAAATAATGGGAATAGATGCAAATACTAAAAATTGCAAGCAGATAGACATCACACCTGGAAAGACTTTAAATATTAATAATGAGCTTACAAGTATTCAGGAATCACAATTAATAGAAGTACTTAGAAAACATCAAACAACATTTGCATGGAACTATGAGGATATGAAAGGAATTCATCCAAATGTTTGCACCCACCGAATCTTCATTCAAGAAGGTTGCCACCCAGTGAGACAACCTCAAAGAAGACTAAATATAGCTATGAAATACATAGTTCAAGAAGAGATCATTAAGCTTTTAAATGCAGGATTTATATATCCAATTTCTGATAGCCAATGGGTATCACCATTAGTGATAGTTCCCAAGAAGAATGGTAAATGGAGGATTTGTGTAGATTATAGGGAATTGAATAAAGTAACAAAGAAATACTATTTTCCTTTACCTTTTATTGATCAAGTTCTTGATACCTTGGTTGGAAAGAAATATTTTTGCTTTTTGGATGGTTTTAGTGGATACAATCAAGTCTCAATAGCAGAAGAAGATCAAGAAAAGACAACTTTTACATGTCCTATAGGTACCTATGCCTATAAATTTTTACCTTTTATATTATGCAATGCACTTGCTACTTTTCAAAGGGTTGTTTTAGCTATTTTTGTTGATTTAATTAATGAATGTGTAGAAGTCTATATGGATGACTTCACAATATATGGTAACACTTTTGAAGAAACTCTATCATGTTTACAAAATATTTTGGTTAGATGCCAAGAAAAAAATCTCTCTTTGAGTCATGAAAAATGCTTTATGATGATGAGAGGAGGTATTGTTTTAGGACATTACATATCTGAGGAAGGTGTTAAAGTAGATCCTGCAAAAATCCAAGTTATCCAATCCCTCCAACCTCCAAAAATACAAATAGAGGTAAGGCACTTTTTGGGACATGCAGGGTATTACCGTAGATTCATTAAGGATTTTAGTAAAGTTACCTCTCCTATGCTTAAGCTCTTAACAAATGAAAGTGAATTTAATTGGATAGAAGAATGTCAAAAATCCTTTGAAATTATAAAATATAAATTGACTACCGCTCCCATTTTAAGGGGACCAAATTGGGAATTGCCCTTTCATATATATTGTGATGCTTCAGGTTATGCAATAGGAGTAGTACTTCAACAAATTGAGAACAAAATACCTTATGCTATCTATTATGTGAGCAAAAATTTGCATGGGGCTGAACTTAATTACATAGTTACTAAAAAGAAATTCTTAGTTGTAGTTCATGCCATTAATAAGTTTAAACATTACATAATAAGGTATGAAGTATTTGTTCACAATGATCACTTTGCCATTAAATACTTGATGAACAAAGTTATAGTAGGAGGAAGAGTGGTTAGATGGCTTCTCTTATTGCAAGAATTTAATGTCACAATTATAGATAAAGTAGGTAAAGATAATGTTATTGTAGATCATTTATCTCGTATGCAAATATTTGATGATGATGAGTTAATTCTTGATAGTTTTCTGGATGAACATTTGTTTGCTCTTTCTATTTTCACTCCTTGGTATGCTAATATTGTAAACTATTTGGTAACAAGAAAAATGCCTCAAAATTTTACACCACATGAGCATAGAAAATTAGTACATCAAAGTGTCCCTTATATGTGGATTAATGGAATTTTGTTTAAGTCTTACCATGACCATATAATTAGGAGATGTGTGCAAGAAGAGGATGTATATGATATCATTAGGGTGGCACATGAAGAACCTTGTGGAGGTCATTATGTAGCCCAAATAATAGAGTAAAATATTTCAAACAAGTTATTTTTGGCCTACTATAAATAAGGATACCCATAAATTTGTTGATAGATGTGATGCTTGCCAAAGGGCTAGTAAACCTACACCTATAATGGAGATGCCTTTGGTACCACAAATAATGTTCAAACCATTCAAGAAATGGGGGATTGATTTTATTGGGACAATAGATCCTCCAAGTGTAGGAAATAAACACATACTTGTGTGCATGGATTATGTCACCAAGTGGGTCAAAGTAAAAGCCTTTCCACGAGCACAAGTTGAACCAGTTACAATTTTTCTTTATTCATATATCATGCAATGCTTTAGAGCACCTAGAGAACTAGTTTCAGACCATGGATCTCAATTTATCTCCCAATTGAATATTTTGTTAAAATATATCAAATAAAACATAGAAAAACTTCACCATATCACCCTCAAGCTAAGGGATAAGTAGAAGTTACAAACAAATAACTTGAAAAGATAATAATAAAAAATTTAGTTGTTAATTTCATTCCACATTAGTACCTTCTTCTCAATAACCTAATATGTTAAGAAAGATCAATTTGCACTCTCT
>JAQPPZ010007954.1:0-14904 GCA_028583015.1 Wollemia nobilis | reverse complement strand
TTGTTTGCTTGTGTATCCTTGGGAAATCAACACCCCACCATTATGTTTCCCACTAGTCCATTTGGTCGTTAGAGATGCACGAATGCATTTCATCAATTGAAGCTTTAGATTGCTCTTCCATCATTAAAATTTGATTGGAACTCAATCTTAATACTGGCTTGTGTTCTATGTGGTGGAGGAAAAGCATTTTTTATTAGAGTTCAAACATAGATCCATACTAGCACAAAGTCATTGAAGTGTCACTCCAAAGAAGGTGTTCAAATTTACTTTTTAAATGATCATCTATACATACATATATAAATATAATTATATATATATATATATATATATATATATATGTATGTATATATACATATATACATATATATATATTGTATGTATATATACATATATACATATATATATATATATATTTATATATATATATATATATATATATATATATATTTATTTATATATGTATGTATGGATGATCATTTCAAAAGTAAGGTTGAACACCTTCTTTGGAGTGACACTTCAATGACTTTGTGCTAGTATGGATCTATGTTTGAACTCTAATAAAAAATGCTTTTCCTCTACCACATAGAACACAAGTCAATATTAGGATTAAGTCCTAGCCAAATTTTGTTGATGGAAGAATACCAATCCAAATACTCAATTGATGTGCATCTCTGATGAACAAATGTACCAATGGGCAATAGGATGGTGGGGTGTTGATTCCCCAAGGGTATATAAGCTAACATGCATGGGATAGAAAGTGGTTGAAGACCCTACCAAATATATATATATATATATATATATATATATATATATATATATATATATGGGCAATAGGATGGTGGGGTGTTGATTCCCCAAGGGTATATAAGCTAATATGCATTGGTCCATTTGTTCATAAGAGATGCACGAATGCATTTCATCAATTGAGTATTTGGATTGCTCTTCTTCCATCAACAAAATTTGGCTAGGACTTAATCCTAATATTGGCTTGTGTTCTATGTGGTAGAGGAAAAGCATTTTTTATTAGAGTTCAAACATAGATCCATACTAGCACAAAGTCATTGAAGTGTCACTCCAAAGAAGGTGTTCAACTTTACTTTTTAAATGATCATCCATACATACATATATATATATATATATATATATATATATATATATATATATATATATATATATATAGTATATGTATATATACATATATACATATATATATATTTGTATGTATATATACATATATACATATATATATATATATATATATATATATATATATATATATATATATATATATATATATATATATATATATATTTATTTATATATGTATGTATGGATGATCATTTCAAAAAGTAAGGTTGAACACCTTCTTTGGAGTGACACTTCAATGACTTTGTGCTAGTATGGATCTATGTTTGAACTCTAATAAAAAATGCTTTTCCTCTACCACATAGAACACAAGTCAATATTAGGATTAAGTCCTAGCCAAATTTTGTTGATGGAAGAAGACCAATCCAAATACTCAATTGATGTGCATCTCTCGATGAACAAATGTACCAATGGGCAATAGGATGGTGGGGTGTTGATTCCCCAAGGGTATATAAGCTAACATGCATGGGATAGAAAGTGGTTGAAGACCCTACTAAATATATATATATATATATATATATATATATATATATATATATATATACATGTATATACATACATATATATACATACATACATACATACATGCATACATACATATATACATATAAATATGTATGTATCTAAGTATGTATGTATATTCAAAATAAAGGCTCAACATCTTGTCTAGGAGTGACCCTTCAATGACTTTGTGCTCAATGAATAAAGGCCTAAAACTTTGAGCTCATCTCCTCTTGAAAGCAAAATCCTCCTAAGAGTTACCAAAATCATAGTGATAAATCACTACAATCTAGTTGAAGTGTGCCCCAAAGATGGTGTAAGAACTTAAAACAAAAACAAGAAGGTGAAGGTTGAGACTATTGACTTAAAATAAAAGTCGTGAAGGAAGAATGCCAACAAAATTCCCAATATAATGAACAAAAATTCCAAATGTATTAGTTTTGAGTTCATAGATCCCTATCTTCAACTTAACATTTCAACATTTACCCTTACAAGGTAATGCTCCTCCACTTTTCACCATGAATTCAAAAGAGTTGCAAGTATATATGTAACAGTTTGCTTGCTTAGCTAATCTGGTATTAATAAAATTATGAGTATTTCTTGAATCAATAAGAATTATAATTCTTTACCCTTTGAAGAATCCTACTACCTTCATAGTTTGAGGGATTGATATTATTACAAGATCATGTACACAAATCTTTGGTTGTGGTTCTTCCTATGTTTCACCCTCATCCTAAGGCTCTTCATCCTATGATTAAACTTCTCCATTAGGTATTTCATACACTACTAAGTCATCCAAATCCAATAAAAAAAATTTCTATTGCACACATTTATGCCTCAATAAATATTTATCATCACAATTATAACATAAGCCTTGTTCTCTCTGGGCATCCATTTCCTCCCTAGTCAAACACTTAAATTGTGAAGATTTATTATTAATATTTGATAAGAACGTGGATGGAAATGAAGGTTTGGATTGTGGAAATTTATATCAATACATCTAGGCAAAAAAGATCATCTACTAGTCTAGATAATCATATGGCTTCGATCATAGAATACGTTTAATTTTTTTTACTTTTCCCTTGATATCATCTTTCAACCCACTGATAAAATAACTCTAAAAAAAAACTTCATTCAAGCATCTTATCCTATTAGCCAACTTCTAAAAATGATTTTGATACTCTCAAATAGTAGAGGTATATTTTTGTTTTGTTGAGGATCCTATAAAGTCCTCATACTCATTAGGGCTAAAACAAGTGAGTAATTAAGACTCAAAGTATTTTCAAGAAAGGTCAAGATTCATGTTTTTTACCCAATGATACCATTGTAGGGCCTCAAATTAAAATTCAAAGGATGACAAGATGACCTGTAAATATCGGGAGATATTATGAAGTTTGAAGAATTGATCCACCAAACACAACCAACCATCAAGGTCCTTTTCATTGAATATGGAAAATTCTAATTTAGAAATTTTAAACATGGTCATTTTCATCAAAAAGAGAATGATGTGTTTCTTCATATATATTTCTTAAACTGCCACTTGGTCCTTCATTGTAAATATATTGGTATAATTTTGAGACCTTTAAATTATCTTGAACCTTAAGGAAATTTTTCTCAATCCTTATTTTGACTTTAATATATTTAAATTTCATGACCTAGATGTAAGTTGTCATATGTTTAAATTTTTTTCCAATATGTACCATTTGGCTCTATAGGTAACTAGGTGTTTGATTTATATATTTCATGAACTGGTTTTGTTCCATATCCCTCATTGCACTTATAGTCCTTCTAGACATATACTAGTGATTTGAACCACACTAACTAAAAATAGAAATGTTTTTAGGGGTTATTATTTTTAGTAATGGTCTAGAAAAAGTATGCGGGTGCTCTAAATCAAAATTTTAATTTGAAAAAATGAACACAATGGACTAGGTCTCAAAATGATGATTTTTTGACACCTAGAATTTTTCTTTTTCTTTTAGTCAAGTGTTTTCTATTTTTCTCCTAAATCATTTCTTCACATAAAAAAATGATTGTCTTCTTTGATCAATGACAACTACCTTATTGGTTACTAGTCAATCTATTATCCCCAACTACCTCACCAAACTATCTTTTCTGTCACTATCACTACCTTGTTTGACACTATTATTGGTCGTTATTGACAACTGTTGTGATAGACTCTATTTTAATTATTACTAACAATTACCTTGTCTAACACTATTTTTGTTTGTAAAAAATAACTTTCCTAAAACTACCCTACCTAACTCCTTTCTTGACTATTACTAACCCCAATAATTTCTTCTTTAGCCAAGACTAATTTTTAGTATGGTCAAAATCAAGATAGGTGTAGTATCTTTAGTATGCTCAAATATATGGTTAGGGTTTTGGAGGTTTAACATATGACTATAACAAGGTAATACTAGGCCAAGTTGTGCACACTATCCATAACCCTCTATTACACCCAAAAAATAAATGATAATGATCAAACCAATATTTCAACCACTAATCAAGGAGGGTTCCACACATACCCTTGAGCGCACTACCTACCTATTTGAAAATACAAGAGGGTAATATTTTTTAGTGTTATGCTTAGTGTACTATGGATAGATGCATGGTTGAAAATAATCCTATGGTTAAACGTCTCTCCTAAATCTAGGGTGTCTCTTGATATACTCAAAGATACATAGGAGCTCAAATATATATACAAGTGTTTATTGAGGCCTAGGTATTAGAGTTTGATCACCTTCACTTCACTAGATGTTTTACAGGTAATCCAACTTATCCAATAATAATTTCATGATATTTTAAAACCCTTGGACATGTTTTATAACATATTAAGTAAAATAGAGGGGAAATTGACATTGATTTTTTTATAGGATAATAAGCAAGCAGATAAAATCAAAGAAAATTTCTACCCAACAAGTTGAAATGGAAAGACACAAACTATTTACATTGTAGCAAAATGTAGCCTTGGAAAGCACTCTAATACCACTTGTTATGAACCTTACAGTAACAAAATAGTATCCATAGAATATTACAATAATAATAGAAAATGAACTTGAAATTAACAATATTGCAAGATGAAATGGAAATGTAGAAAATAAGAACACATCATAAAATCATAGGCCTCTTCAAGGAGTATACCTCTTTGGAAGTAGATATTTGATAAAACAAAATATGAGATGTCTTTAGCTATGCCTCCTTGCATTTTCAAAGACTCTTTGTAACCCTAACAATAATGATTTATATGTAAGTGGCCACCTGATCTAGAATATTCTACCAAACAAGTAGTTACATTATCTATAATAGTTACATTAAATGGACCCACTTGTCTAGGTGCCTCAAGTGCCACATACATAATATAAAATATTACATAATATTATTAAGATAGGGTACTCATATTAAAAAGGGGATAAAAAATATTAATGTTAGGATGGGTTCCTAACACATTAAAATACTATATAGAATTATTATATATGCTTCTCTCTATCTCTCAAAAATATGGCTAGGCCAGAGCCCTATGGAGAGGTCTATCCTTAATAAAGCATAATTCCAACAGGTTGATAAGTGAATATGACTCACTCAACATTATCAACTACTTGAGGAATAGCAAAAATACTTTATGTAAGGTTAGAAGTTGCATTGAATAAGTAAGGAAATTCATCTCTCATTAGCAAGAATCTATAATCCACATGCCTTTAGAGAAGCAAAAAAGGTGGTCGATGTGTTGGCAAACCAAGGGGTCAACCTCAATGGTCTGATTACTTGGTCTGATAATTTCCCCCAAGGAATCACTAACATGGTCAACAAAGAAAAAGCATCAATTCCCCATAACATAAATGGTCAATATTTTCCTTCTATACGAAGTTGCAATGACCAACCTTAAACTATTTTTCTCAGTAAGTGTACTAATCAAGTCCACCTTGGACTTGCATTTTCTACCATGTAGCCTTTGTGGTATTTTAGTTATCACATTTTGTGATGACTCAACCATTAATAGCTACCCTTTCATTCATTCAATCATATATGTCCCTCCATACCCTTTTCATTACCCAAGACCTGATTCCTACCATGCCTTTTACCTTGTGTGCCTACACGTGGGCTTTTTCCATGTGATTACCTTCACGAGCCACTTTCCCTACCATTTCTAAAACTTGCCTTGCATTTTTTAGTCCTTACCATTTTCAATCCTGCAACCATCACCGTTTACTTGCCTACCTCTTCTCTTTCCAAAGGCTATCCTTGTCCACTATGCTTGCTCACAATTGGTGGGCTTAACCTTATGTCTTCATGCATCACCTACAACACTGGTCATTCAATGTGTTTTGTGATTATTAGGAGCTCCAGGAACTCCCTTGAGTTTTTATTCCTCCCAAGGTCAGGTTTCCAAATCCTTGTTTCTATCATTGAAGCACTTGCTTTCTAATACCAATGCACTATGTTCCTATTTGGTCTTTGTATTGCATGTTAAAAATCATTTTTTTGATTCAACTCACACATTCCTTTGTCAATTGGTTTATGTTCTAGTTTCATGCTTGCATTAAAATGTGTTACATTAAACCAAACACACTAGAGCTATATGCTCTCACTGAATCCATCCTCTATGAGAGGGGATATTTACCATTCCTCAAGAAATTATCTCTGGGAATTATTATGACATAATATTGGCTTTCCTATGTAGTTGGGATGATGGTAAGGTGGTAATTTGAGGCAAATATTACATCATGGACATCCAAATTCTTGCAGATCTTAAAGGCCAACCCCTGATTGGAAGACCCTTGAGGAGAGAGAAGCACAATTGGGAGGTTGAGATTAAGGAATTCCCAGACAAGACTAGAATGCTCAAATTGGCCAAGTCTGGTATGCACAATTTTGACCTTACTTCTCCATGAAATAGAGTAATGATACCCATAATGCACTATATTACAGTTGATGACCCTGATAAATCCCTTTGTAGTTTCCATTTAGCATTTTTCAATCATTTTAGGGACATCAATGTAATTAATGTACCTGAATTCCTCTTCTATTCCATTATCTATTCCATTGATACTTATCGAAAAAATAAAACTCCTTCATTTCATTTCTACCAAGGGTTGTTCAAAATTATTTATAATAATTTCCTCATCCATTGCACTGAAGGATCCCTTGCAGACCCAACTCCTCTTGCTGACCCTCCCCAAAAAAATTCTAGCCCATCTAAGACCATCCCTAAGGAAGATGTTTCCACTAGCCCTACATCAAATACCCCCTACCTAGGAAGAGAAATTTTGTGCACTCAGAAAAGGATGTTGATTGTTCTACGAGGAATGAGGTCAAGACCGAAGATCTTGTAAGCGCTACAAGATTCTCTGCTCACCTTAGGAGAAATTTTATCCAAATTCAAAAAAACATCTAGGAGGTGGTGTTTGATGTTGATAGAGATGATCCTACCTATCAGCTACTACAAAAACTAATCATTAAAATATGTTCCATGACTATATTTCAACCTAAGTAACTGTATTCCACTCTTGAGGATATGCGCAATGCACTAAACATGCTCTTTTTCCATGAAGAATTCTCTGCTGCGACTACTAATGAACCTAAGGTTTTTTATTCTAAGTTTAACATCAAAGAAAAGGTGAAGTAAGCAGTGAAGAATGGTAACAAGGATGTTGTTTAGGAGAAGCTGCAAAGGATGTGTTCGAGTATGTTTCTTAGGGTAACTCCAAAGCTGTGTATTGGGGAGTTTTACTGATCTTGGTCTTGTCAGGTTTGTGTCTTTTTTTTTTTTTTATTGCAAGTTGGATGCATTGCTGTCTCATTTTGTTCCTCTTCACAACATCCTATAATACTATTTTTGTAATAAGGTTTTAGGAATCCTTTCAAAAATCATTTTAATATATTTTAAATTATAAAAAAAAATGGTTAGGCCATCCATATATACCATGATTATTTTATTTATAGTCCCTAAAATGTGATATTCATTGCACATTGAAAAGTAGCACCTTCATTTGAAAGTCCAAATAGTAATATTTGATATGTGAATATACCTCATTTAGTGGTAAATGTCATCTTGTGTTTATGTTTATCTTTAACCTAGATCAGCATCATCATGAATGAGTGAGATGAGGTTTAGCAAGTGCGGTGGGAGTGAGGATTTGAATTTTCTAGGCAAGAATCTCAACCAAGGTAGCAGAGGTAGAGCAGGTACAGAAGGGGTGGGTGGGAACCTCAATCATGGATCAAGTGAGGATCCAGAGGAAGGTGGTTAGGATATGGAATATTTGGAGGCAGACATCACATGGGGGCCCGACCCTCCTCAGAAAGACCCAAAAAAAATGATACGAAGGAAAATGCAGGGCCCAAGAAGTGGCTATATTTTGTTGAGACTCTTAGAGGAAAAATAAAGGAGGTTCTCTCTCTTCGCCCCTAGTTCTAGTAAATAATAAAATTTCAGCCCCGAAAAGTTCCATGAGACATTTTATTTCAATCGAAGAATTCTCCCTGGTAGGCAAATTTTTGGGAGGTAGGTCGAACATGGAGACTATCAAGTCTTGGGTGACCAATAGGCATCTTGGAGTTGGTAGTTCTAACTCGAGGATTCTTCATTATCTGTTTTAACAATATGGAGGATGCTAACTACATTTTAACAGGAGGTCCTTGGTTTTTGGACAAAAGAAGCCTTTTTATCAGATGATGGGATGAATATTTCGACCCTAAAAAGCAAAATATTAACATTTCCCCTATATGGGTTTGTCTCCCAAGTCTACCTGCCCAGTTTTTCAATGAATATTGGTTGTAGGGCATAGCCAAAACTATAGGGGACCTGATATCCATTGACCATGCTACCATGGCTAGGATAAGGATGACTCATGCACGAATTTGCATAAATGATAATTTGGATAATGAATTTCCAAAACAATTGGTTGAATACTATCAAGAACAACCGGTAGAATATGAGAATAGACCAAAATTCTATGCAAAATACAAAAATCAAGGCAATATATGCAATAAATGCCCTAAACTGACAATGAATAGAGAAAAGCAAAAGTAGGGAATTCTAGACAAAGGAAATTTGAGGAGTTTCCCTGGCAGAGGTGATTTCAATCAAGTAAACTATGTCTACCAAAAACATAAAAGAGAGGGTGCAGGGTCCCAATAAGACAAAGGAAAACAACAGGTTGTTGAAAACCAAAATACTTAGGTAAGTTCCAATCCTCTAGTTTCAAATAAATTTTTAATTCTATCCAATATGGGAGTATGAGGATTGTCAGAAGACATGGAAGCCCATAACATTCAAGCTAACCTTTTTGACTCTATAGAATCCCCATCCAAGTCAGGATCCTCAAACCCTAATGATGAAATTACTGTAAGCCCCATAGGCATCACAAATCCAAACCGTAATGTTCGATCTCTAGAATCCCCATCCAAGTTGGGATCCTTAAACCCTAATGCTGAAAATACTTCAAGACCAGTGGGCATCCCAAAGCCAAAACCTAATGCTAAAAAAATTAGGTAGAAATTTGAGGCATTGGAAAATAAAAAATCTCATCTCCCTAACATCATCACTAGGAGCCAGGTGAATCCTACTGAGGAGCCGTCTCGTAGACCAGGGGAATACAGGAAAAAAGGAGAAGATTTGGATGTAGTGGTGGATATATGTGAAACTCTTTAGACTAAGGAATATGGCAGTCCAATTCTGCAACAAATTTCCTCCCCCAAGTTTAGTCCTAAACAAACTAGGAGCACTATGAAGTCTCCTATAGATTTTGGCAGTGAAAAAGAAGAGGGAGAATATCAAATGTTGAGCATCAAAAAATTAAACTGATAATGACATTTCCAATGGAAAAAAGAGAACCTTGTTTCAACAGGTTATTCCGGGTTCTGAAGATAGCAAATTAGGAAAACTCCCTCAAGGAAGGGGGAGAGGAAAAAATCCCAAACAATCTAAATGAATTTGCTCTCATGGAATGTGAGAGGCCTCAATGGCCTATCCAAACACAGGGAAGTCAGTGCAATAAGAAATCAAGTGAATCCAACTATTATCATGTTGCAAGAAACAAAAACTGATGAGATTCGGTCAAAAAAAGTAGAAAAAAAAATCTGGAATCAAGGGGAGATGGTTTGCAAATCATCCAGAGGAGATTCTAGAGGCCTTATGACTTTGTGGGATCCCTAGATAGTAGAAGGCACCATTATTCAAAAATATGATAGGGTTATTAATGTTTTATTTAAGGAAATAAACATCAACATGTCATGGATCCTTTCAAATATTTATGCCTCGACTTCAATTCAAGTGAGAGCTCTACTATGGGAGTACTTAGGAAATTTGAGTGAAATCTTCCATAATATCCCCTAGATTTTGGCTAGGGATTTTAACACTCCTCTTTACCCTTCAGACAAAATGGGTGGAAATGGACCACCTATCAGGAGCATGGATGAGTTCAATGATTGTGAACTCCAACATGTTGATGGATGTAAAACTTAGAGGAGAAAATTATACCTGGAGCAATCGATGGATAGGGTGTCATCTCATTCAAGAAAGGTTTGACAAGTTTTTTCTATTAAAGGAGGCTACAAATCTGTTTGGTGATTCTACCCTGCACGCCCTTCCTAAAATTACCTCTGATCATAATCCCATTTGTTTGGAGATCCCTAACTTTTTGTCCTTAAAAAAACCTTTTAAATTTCATTCTATTTGGATCAAACATTCTAGTTTCAAAGATAACTTAATTCAGTGGTGGCAGCAACCTGTCAGGGGTAGTGCAACTTTTAAACTTGTTGGTAAATTAAAGTTTGTTAAGGAAAAGCTTCGAAATTGGAACAAAGAGGTCTTTGAGAACCTCTTTGAAAAAAAAAAAAAAAAAAAAAAAAAAGGTTGTTGAAATTTTGAAGATAATTTATCAGAGGATTCAACATGGTGATGTTGATGAAACTACTAGGCAGGAGGAACGAACAAAACTAGCAGAGTTTCATAACATTTTGGCTTGTGAGGAAATCTATTGGAGGAAAAAATCAAGGGCTCTTTGGTTGAAATATGGAGATTCAAATTTCAATATTTTTCATGTCACCACGCTTAGAAACAGAAGCAATAACAAAATAAAAATTAAAAAAAAATAGATGGTTCTATTACTCAAGACTTAACGAAAATAAAAAAGGAGGCAGTAACTTATTTCAATTCTATCCTTCATCAAGAATCACAGTGCAATGAGGAGGCCAAATATATTCTCTTGCAATCCATTATTAGCATAATAAATGATGATATAAACCTTAAGCTTCTAGCTCCATTTTATTATGAGGAAATTAAGGAAGCCTTGTTTAGCATGGAGCCAGACAAAGCCCCAAGACCCGATGGATTTTCCCCTCATTTCTATCAAGATTTTTGGGACATCATAAGTGAGGATGTAATTTTTGCTATCAAAGAATTCCAAGCAAGCAATAATATTCCAAAAGGTCTCAACTCTACTTTTATTTCAAAAATTTCTAAGAAGAAAACCCTTAAATCTATGGTTGACTTCAGGCCAATTAGTTTGTGTAATGTTTCTTACAAGATCCTAATTAAAGCCATTGCAAATAGAATGAGAGATGTTCTGCCCCGCATCGTAGATCCATGCTAGGGAAGCTCTGTCCAAGGTAGGTCAATCTTGTATGGAGTTATCATAGTTCATGAAGCTCTGCACTCTGCTCATAAGACTAACAGGTCTATTTTTGCCCTCAAGCTTGATATGAATAAAGTATTTAACAGGCTAAATTGGGATTTTTTTATTGTTGTCCTCCTTAAGTTTGGTTTTCACCACCATTGGGTTAATTTGATCAAATAATGCATTTATAAAGCATGTTTATCGATTCTAGTTAATGGAACAACTGCTAGTTACTTTCAAAGTTGTAGAGGAATTCAGCAGGGGGAACCTATCAGTCCCATGATATTCATCATTGTGGCAGAAGCTTTAGGAAGAACCATAAAAAATGCTTGTATTTCAAGGCTACTATCAGGAATCAAGGCAAAATATCTCATTAGGGTTGTTTCTCACCAATAATTCATCGATGATACCCTTATATTGACTAAGGCATCGGTGGTTAAGGCCAAAAGAATTAAATACATCCTGCACCTCTACGAGGATGCTGCTGGTTAGAAAGTTAATTTCAGTAAAATCAAGTTATATTTCTTGAACACCCCTATTTAGAGGTAAGGAAATATTGCAAAAATTTTAGGGTGTGATATAGCAAACCTCCCCACTTCGTATCTTGGTCTCCCTCTTTTCATTGGTTCTCCGATAGAATCAATGTGGGATAGGGTTATTGAAAGAATTCAAAAACAACTTGCTGGATGGAAAGGTCATCTTCTATCTCAAGCAGGAAAGCTGACCCTCACTAAGGCCTCTCTTCAAAGCATTCCAGTCTATTTCCTCTTTGTTTTCAAAGCCCTTGTGAAGGTTTTCCAAAAAATTGAGAAACTCCAAAAAGAGTTTTTATGGACTGGATCAGAGGAAAAAAAAAAGATACACTTTGTAGGATGGACCAAAGTGTGCAGACCCAGGGAGAATGGGGGCTTAGGTATGAGGAGAATTGCTAATATGAATTAGATTTACTAGCTAAATAGGCATGACACCTCATTTTTGGTGAAGAAAATGAATGGACAACAATCATCAAACAAAAGTATCTTCAAAATATGGAATTTCTAAGTGACTCAGTTCTTATAAGAGGTTCTGCTTTTTGGAAAGCAATTCTCAATTGTAAGGAAATCATCAAAAAAGGTTTAATATGGGTTTTAGACAATGGTGAGAGGATAAATTGCTAGAATGACAGGTGGGCTAAGGACGAACCACTGACGCAATATCCTAACTTAGCATGAATTAGAGATATCATGAAAGAACTCATTGGCAAAAAAGTATCTGATTATATGGTTGAGGATAGAGGTAAAATGAAGTGGAAATAAATAAGGATTCAAGGATTTCAAGCAGAATCAAATGATCTTTGTAACATTCTTGGGAAATAGTTTATCCCCATGAGACCCAAGGAAGATCAAGTGACCTGGGATCCTACAAAAAATGGGTAGTTCACTGTTAAATCAACTTACAAGCTTCTACTTGATGACAAAGATTTTATCCTCCAAAAGGACTTAGTTTGGATAAAAAAATTAATTCCAAAAATTACAGTCTTTTCATGGCTGGTTATCCAAGGAAGAATTCTAACCATTGATAATATGATGCGTAAAGGTATTTGTATCACTAATATCTATTATCTGTGTAGGGCTAATTGGGATACCATTTATCACATTTTCCTTGAGTGCCCTTTTTCCTTGACTGTCCTAAGTGGGGTTTTTCAGGCCTTCAATATTTCCTAGGTTAAACTAGCCACCGTACTTGATTTGTTCGTCTAGTGGCCTTACCCCTTTTCAAGCCAAAGACTTAGATACATGTGGAAAATTTGTCTCAATCACTATCTTTGGCAATTGTGGTTAGAAAGAAAGCATATAGTATTTAATGAGTCTATCCATGATCATCAAACTATCATTACCAGGATCCTATCCTTTGCCAACAAGAATGTGAACCTTATCCCTTTTGCTAGTCGTAAACCTCATATGCAAGAGACCATAATTGCTCAATATTTAAGCTTAAACTTGTTAGATGAGTCTGTGCCTAGGGTAGTCAACCCTAGAGCCATTGTTAACTGGTCCCCACCTACTATGGGTTGGTTTAAGCTTAATTTTGATGAAGCGGCTAAGAACAATCCTGGCTGAGTAGGCACTGGCGGTATTGTGCAATATCATAATGGAAATATGATGCTTGCATTTTACGAATATTTGGGAACAAGGATGAACAACGAAATTAAAGCTAGAGCTATGTAGAGAGGCCTTCAAATGACTCAAGACTTAGAAGGAAATTTGATCATAGAAGGAGACTATGCATGTTATAAATATCTTCAATAATTAGAAAACACCTCCTTGGAGGATTAAAACAATTGTTGAAGAGGCTAGGATCCTTTTCCAGGGAAGACATGATAGAAAATTCCAACATGTCTTTCGGGAAGCTAACAAAGTTGTTGATAATGGCCAATTTGGGTGTCGATGGTAATAGACTTTTAAAATGGGAACACGGTGTCTCGAGTGAAGTAGAGGAGCTTATTCAACAAGAATACCAAGAATGATAGTCGAATTTACCAATAGGGAAGGCACTGTAAGTTCGAAGGCTATGAGTATTCCCGTCTCTTTTTTGAAATGGACTCACAATAAAAATTATTCGAGTTATCAGTCTTGGTGAATGCTACTTGGAAATACCACAAATACTAATGGGGACAATCACATGTCAGATAACATGGCTCCTAGTCGTCTTAGTAATTTGAGGTTGGTTGATAATCATAGGGCAGGAAATAAATGACAATATAAGACTTCGAACCAGATCCACATGGGCCACCAAATAGCCACCGCCATAAATATAGCCAGTAGGTTCACTTCTCCAATACTGATTGGCCAAGATGGGATGTGGTCCCAAAGCATGTCATATATGGAGGAAAAAAATTACCAAAGAATTATTAAGAGTAACTATCAATACAGATCTTGTGGGAGTTTTTTTCAGTACTTTGCTATGTGTGTCTACAACTTTTTGTTTCTCCACTGTTTCAAGGAAGGTATTTGTGTCTGTTTATTTTTTTGTAATTATGATGCAAGTGTGTTTTCTCGAGGTATACCCAAAATTTTGTATGGTAAGTATATTTTTTATGACAGGCTATGTGCCTTACCGGATGTAATGGCTTTGGTGGCAATGAAGATTTTACATATATAGAATCCTTGGTAAGGACATGTTCATCAACAGTTCTGGGTTGATTTTTGTAAAAGGTTTTGGGTCAACCTGTAAAACCCGGTATTAATGCTATAGTATCTTATCTACCAAAAAATAAAATATTTAACCTAGATCTAATTATATTCTAAGAAACTATTGAGCAATCAAATATTTTTTATCTTCCTATAATTTTTAAGACCCAATTTATCAAAGTTAGTACATATTTAGTTTTTAAGGAAGCTCTATTTAGATTATAAAAATCTAAACATAGTCAGATATCACCATTTTATTTCAATTAGGTATTAAGTTTGTGATCTATGTTTAATGCTTAATTGAGTAGATAATCGGGCATATGTTTTCCACGTAGAAATTTTATTTGATGTTCTTTTAGATGTATATATAAATACAATAGTATTTTAAAAATTATTTTTAATGTAGGTGCATATAGTTTACATGTAAAATATTTAATTAATGTTATAAAATGTTTAGATTTTTTTTT
>JAQPPZ010007953.1:0-13004 GCA_028583015.1 Wollemia nobilis | reverse complement strand
AGGCTTCAAGTGACAAATTCTAGAGGATGTTGGGACTAATAAATTAATACGGGCTAGTATTAATTCAATATTTCATGGTTGTAGATGTTGATAATGAATCCATCACCTGAGTAGGTTTTAAAAAGTAAATTCATCTTAGTCTAAATAAGCTAATAAAAGGATACTAAAGTTGGATGCATGTAACTACTTGGGGTGCCTAAGAAGCCCTATTAGTTCCTTACTATCCTATGGATATCTGGAATGGCCTATAATAAAGTAAAGTGCTACAAAATGATAGTGGATTAGTTGAATACAAGCAAATGCAATAAAGATGAATGTATAACAAACAACTTGAAACAAAATAAATGCTATTTTAGAGATATGAACTTTAAATCGAGAGAACCACAAAATGGAATAACCAAAATTCATTAAAATTCTTGAAGACAAGTATGCTTGTTGTCCCCTCATAGTCTAAGCAAATTTGAGTATAATTTTGGTGCTTGAGAGAATTCATTCCATCTAAAATTTTAGTAGCACTTTATTACTTGGAAAATCCTCATGATAATGCCACCCCAAGGGATCAATATATGGAATGGCAACCACCAAGGAGGGGTGATATGTCAAGCTAGCTTGAGTTAGCTTGGATTATTATCTATTATCTTGATTATTAGTAATAGAGGATTGATTGGATTTTGATTACTAGTCAAGAAGATGAATTAGAAGGTGAAATGATGTGTTAATTGGTCCAATTGATAGTTTTTTGGGATGATTAGATGTGACTAACTGATTTGGTTGCCCTTGGTTAGAAGTTGTACATGAATTGGAACATCGTTTACATGTCTAGAATAAATATGCCTCTTGTGAATCCATTGATGGCTAATTTATAGTTGAAAATTTAGTGCCTTTTAACCGTTGTAGGAAAAAGCTAGCAGGAAAGACAAAAATTAGCTGAGAATCATAACTTCCACAAATTTGTCAACTAAGGTGGTAAATTTATCATTAACAAATTAGACCTTGAGGTGGCAATTTCATTAGGTGCTAATATGACCATAGGGTTTGGGTTTGGAGGTATGAAGCACAATTTACTTAATCATTCTATGTATTTCTAATGAAGTTAACACAGTTAGATGACCCAATTTTAAGTATCTATATTTTTCCCTATTTGACACATTTAAAAATAATAAATGCATAAAAATAACTATAAATGTTTCTAGTTTCTAGAAAAACAAGTTCATTGAGTTGCAATTGATCCATGCAAGGAAATATGTACCAAAAATCCTTTTGCAAGATGCAAAAAATTACCTAGGGTTTTTATTCGGTAATCTTCAATCCATGTAGATAAAATGAATTAAACAGGTTTTACCCTAGCTTGGGTTCCCCCTCAAAGTTTTTGAGGGACCATATGTAGTCTTGAAGAAACTTGAATAGGCTAGGAAAAAATAGGGGAAAGGAAAACATTTACCCTAGGGGGTAAAAATATATTTTTACTATGTGAGAAGAAGGAAAAGTGCTCTATATAAAATCATAATTATTGGTGAAATGGCACAACTAAGACGTTCAATTCACCATCTGGAGATAGTGTAGTGTGCAAGTGGGCCAACCAAGGCCCAAATACAAGTATGGGTCTTTTCTATCTAATAACTTATTTTATTTTTTCTTTTTAGAAATTATTTTTCATGGATGGTGAATTTTCTTATAGGTTACAAATTCACCATCATTAATTTTCCACGATGGGCAACAAATTCATGAAACCTTAAGTGTACGCAAACTCACAACCCAGTGGAAAATTTTCCTAGGCAAAATATTTTCTCAAAGTTAGAAAATTTGATGTTTAATAAAGAGTATTAGTAATTACTTTCTTTTAGTAAAATATAACTCTTTATTATTCCTTTTATGTATGTAGGTGATAGATATTTTGTAGTGCCAAGATCAACAATCCTGCTTTTTATGGATGACAATAGATGTCATGAATCTAACTGATGACTTTTTTGGATGCAATTTATATTATGTACTTGGTCTCAATGTCGTACATAGAGCTAAACCATGCATTACTTACAACATTAGTAAAGCAATGGTATTTTAAGTATACCACTTTTTTTTGTCAATTGGTGAGATATTGATGATATTAGAGGATGTATGAAAGATACTATGGGTGTCAATTTGAGGAGACCTAATTCTTATGAGTCATAAAAGGGCTTGTGCATTATAGATGCTAACTGGTGATCCATATTTTACATTAAGGTAATACAATATTTATATTAATGTCATACTTTAGGTAGGTTAGTTGGACCAGTTGATGGGGATGCTTTATGGTTTGACCTCTAGTCGATTGATCAAAAACATTAGCAAGAGGTTGTTGCATTGGGGCTAGAATAGGATCATTACCTAGATTAGGGACTAGTAAACTCAATTTGCATGGGAAATCTTCATATTACATAGGCTTTACAAGACCCTACATCAAGTGGTTTACAAGGAGAGTAGGAGCCTATTTTGTTTCTTACTACTGTGATTCTGGGTATGGGAACATCTAGTGATATGTTTTTCATTTGGGACCCTAGTAGATGTAGATGATGCATAGCCTTATATAAGCTTTAAGTGGTATCATGACCATGAGAGAGAGAGAGAGAAGGTCATTTAGAGGGATTTTGATGGAAATATAATACGTTGTTGATGATTTATAGGTAGATCAAGTGATAGGGTATCCATGGAGGACATACCCAAGGTGGGTAGAGGATGTCTTATAGTTTTCTCAAGTTAGGAAGTTATGATGGCTATAAGAAGTTCAAGGAGAGTTTGAGCTATATAATTTAGACTACATCCTTTGATAATTTGACCTCTCTTGGGGTGTTCTTAGAATGGGAGATATGTGATACCAATGGGTCATTAGGGATAAGGGATTTATTTTCAAATACCCTCCAAACCCTAAGATACTTAGGAAGTAGGATGCATATGATCTTCCAATGACCACTTTAGTAGGTGATGACATAGGGACACTACTAGGGTATTGTCTCTACTATAGATAGATTCATATAGTGAGGGTAACTCTAGTGATGTGGTCACCATAGATAAGGCATAAATTTATAGCATATCATCACCTTTAGGTAGTCAAGGATAGAATGATATAGATATAGAGAGACAAATTTACACATACTTGGGTATTTATGATTCCTCCTATTATTGTAGTTTGTGAGACCGAGGAGAGCTTAAGACGAGCATGATACCATGGAGAGGAAGATTAAATTTCTTTAGAATAAATTAGATTAGGCCTTTATAGAGTGAGATAAAACTTTATCTAAGATGGATTAGGCCATGGATCATATAGGTTATGCTTGGGAAGAGATACCAGATGAGGACAAGAGGGATGAAGTTATGGCAAATATTGTATCAACAAGGATCGAGATCAATGATGTGGATATTTGGATATTGGTTGATTAGATATTGTAGATACAAGTCCATTATGCTATAGACATAGATAGGAGTGGCCATTATAGGGTCTTATATCATGCAATAGTCCATCCTGACTAGAGGTATCCCTCTCTAACATGATCATGATCTCAATCCTATTATTATATGAGGTTAATGATTAGGGATTCCCATTATTCAATGCATTTCCATCTTTGATCAACTAAGGGTGGGTTTGATACATAGGCTTGGCTTATCAAAATCATCATGATTTTGTAGTCATGCAGTATGGGGTACTAATTTTTAACTTAGATGCCTCAGCCATTTGACCTAAGTTTGACGATACCATTTTCATTTATTGTGGTACACTAGAGTAATATATGATGGATGATATATATATATATATATATATATATATATATATATATATATATATATATATATATATATATATATAACAATGATTATTTATTGGTGTGATGTATTGGAATGTGTGTTTAAATTGATGGGATGTGAAATTTTATTATTAATTTGATGATTACACATGAGAATTATGGAATGACATGGATGTTTTATGATAAATATGATAGACCTATGTATTTACAAACTTGTTTTCAAAATTAATTTAGAATTTTTAGCAAATTATTTTAGTTTAGAAAATTTTAAGCATCAAAGGGCTAATAGGATTTTGACAAAATTTAAAAAAAAAAAAAAAAAATCTATCAAGCAAGAATGTGAAAGGTATGTGCGGTTACATGAGTTTAGGTTAAGTAAGAGGTTTGAGGTTTATTTGAAATATTTAGGCAATTCTAGCATGATTTTTTTTTTTAAATATTTTGTTGCATCCATGATGAAGATTTTGGTTTTTAAAATAAATTAATTAAAAAATTTATGAATATCCTCAGGATATTTTTCCTAAGCCTAGGAGGAGAAGCATTTTATGAAAAAATAATTTATTTACAAAAAATAAGGTTATTACACACATCTAATTTTACTTGATGTTATTACACTCTTTTAAATGAGATATTAAAAAGGTATAATAATATGCTCACTAAATGGTGTCAATTTATAGGACTAATTTAAAAGTGCATAACAAACTAATGCATATTTTAAATATTTGTGTTGTTAGTCCCTAAGTTGTGGCCTAGTAGCCTGATTAATGGAGAAGTGCTTAGGTGACTATGACTATTGGTATTTTAAGGCAATTTGTGCCCTTGTATAGTTAATGTCCTTGTAACTTTTTTGGATCCTAAGTGGTGGCTCTTCTAGCCTGATTAATGGACAAATGCTTAGACGAGTTATTGCATTAGATAGTCTATATCTTTTGATGCTCTAGAAAGTTTATGTTCATATAATAGATGCTACATATAGCTAATGTCTCTATAATAAGTGCTAGGGATAGTCAACATCCATATGATAAATGTTGGAGAAATTTAATATCCATATGCTAATGACATTCAACGTCCATATGATAAATGCCAAGGGCAATAAATATCCATATGATACAATGTTAGGGGTATTCTGTCCATTTTTTGGTGATTTTGGATAGTCTATGTCCATTTTTTTATTTGAACACTCTATGTCCTTTTTGTTGCATTTTGGATAGTCAATGTCTTTATTACTTTTTTATGCTTATTATGTCTAATACCCCCAATTTGTGAAGCATATTTAGATAATTTTTGTTTACTTTGTCTCTTTTCTATGCCCATGAGGGTAATGTTTTATGATAAATATTTCCATCAATGTAATCAAATGTTGCAAAATATTTTGTATGTGGCAAATATTTAAGAGATATGTTAGATCTTATTTATGATTGATCATTTGTAGTGCTTTTTTTAAGGAGGCCATCTATATTAATCATAAAGGTATTTATTTCTTAAGGCTCTCATAAGGGTCCACAAGGGAATGGGGTTTGCTTAGTCCACTACCTCAAGCAAGAAGTTTAGATGATATAAAATTTGAATATTAATGCCATCCTTTTCTATAACTTATAAAGAGATAAATCTTCATTTAGAAAGAAGATTAAATCTTAGAAAAATATGTATAGTATAGGATGAATCAGCCTAAGGTTATTGCCTTTGAGAACCATGGACTACTCTCAATCAATGGTAGGCACATGTAAATCATAAGCAAATCAAGCAAACATGACAAGTAACAAGCAAACACAAGCAAATAAAACACAAATGTAAAATTACATGAGTCACCCCATGATTTTAGTGTTAGGATTCCACATCCTAACCTCGCGTTATCACTTAATTACTTAATTAATTATGTTTTATATTCACAGAGGGACCATTGTGTCCTTTGTAGAAAGACATTCATGATAAAAGAATAAAATATTTATTTAAATACATTGGAGGGATCTTTTACAAGTGAAATTTGTAATTCTTTGTAAAACCGTGATTATTTTTCTTTAATTTCTAATATCTTCCATAAATTTTATTAAAATCAAGGATCCTAATCCTAATATCTAGTATAAGAGCCAGCCAGTCATCGGCCACGCTAAATTTCATCTACTATTCTCACAATTCGGTATCATCCGTAGCTCGCAATACAAATTATTTTGTTAAAATAAATATATAAAATTCATCAAGCGGGTTTTCCGGTAGGCGGTAAAGAACGACGTGTTCCTATTTACAAAATGATTCCAAGCATTTGATGAAAGCTATATTCTTGAATCGGAATTGATCGCGCAGTTTGGTCTATCTTGCTAGAGGATAATAAAAATAAAATTTTCGCATTAAGTTACTAGCAGGTAACCTTGGCATTCGAAACACTTGAACGCATCCCAGGCGAGCAGAATTGAAGCGTCTCCAGTGGCAAATTAAAATTGTACTAGATCAAACAAATTCAAGCTTAAGTTACATATCCAATTATTAACACCGTTGAAATTTCAAAACCCTAAATCAGGCATTACTGCAACACACGTGGCTTCACCATCTTGGCATCTGATAAATATTCGGGAAGACTGGTTGGGTTTAAAACCACCGCTATCCGTTCTCCACATCCCGCTCATCTTTCGTGTCAATACCCAGTCAGCCTCTACTGTTAGTTGTTCGATTCTTGTCTTCCCCTTGTGTCTAGCATCTTGTTGTACGAGTCAAATCATCTGTTTCGCTGCTATTTTGCCCTAGCCTCTATCCCACCGCTCTCCTCTACACGTGTCCTTACGCATCCGCGTCAGACCATTGTACAACTCGTTGCCCACCTATCCCGCGTGTCAGGGGACTGCTTCCCTAGTTGCCGTGCTTACCACTCGCTCCCCACCGTGTCCGCGATTCAGCCAATCCCTACCCACTGTCCGCCGATTCATTCCAGCCAATCTCTACTCAACTATCAATTCGCACGTGTCATCTGCTATCACCATGCTGTCTTACAAATTTTGTTGTCTTACATGCAAGTTTTTGTTGCGAACAACAATTTTTGTGACGATAAATTGCGACAAATTTTGCCGATGATAAATTTGACAAATTTTGTTGATGACAAATTGTCGATGGTTTTTTCTGCAAACAGTTGACGAAGAGTATTACGATAATATTGTTGACAAGAAATTGTCGATGATTTTTTGACAAGAAATTGTCAACAACTTCTTGACAAGAAATTGACAAAAAATTATTAATAAATCTTGACAATTTTTGACGATATTTTTTGGCAACTAATTGGAAAAACATTTATGACAATAAAATTTTGATGCTAAAACTTTTGATAACCTTTTGCTGCACAATTTTGACGATGACTTTTAGCAACTTTTATCGAAAACTTTTAGCGACGATTTTTGTGATGATTTTCAAGCAATTTTTGTGACAACTTTCAAACACTTACGCAAATGGTCGATGAAAGCATATCTCGAGACATTGACCTACTTTTACCGATTAATATCACAAATCTTCGTAAAATATCTTCTATGTGTGAGTATCGAACTCAGTTCCAAGATCTCATCAATCACACCACAGGGTTAGATGAATCATTTCTCATAAGTTGCTTCGTCAGGGGATTAAAGGAAGAAATTAAGAAAGAGGTGGAAATATTCAATCCCTACACCATGATGCAGACCTTTGGATTAGCTTTGTTAGTCAAAGATAAATTCAATGTTCAATGTCGATTAGGAAAACCACCTATGGGAAAATCACAAACCACTTACACCACCCCCAAACCTAACCGAACTTTACCAATTAAACGTCTCAGCTTTGAGGATATGAAGGAATGACGAATGAAATACCTTTGCGATAATTGTGATGAGCAATTTGGACCCCACCATAAATACGCTACACTAACATTGTATTTATTGAAGGAAGTTGATCCTTGTCAATCCATAAAGGGTAAAGATGAGGTAGATGTACAATTGTTGAATGTAGTTGATCCCTATCACTCCATAGAGCAAGAAGATGAGGTAGTTGTGTCCGAAGTGACCGATGCACCTACTCACAATAATGAAGATCATGAGGTCGATGTGCAAGAAGTGATCGATGCACTAGGAAAGGATGAGGTAGACATACATGAAGTGACCAATGAAGGCCAAACATACACTCTACAAGAACTACACACAAGTTCCTCACCAATTGTGAGTTATCACCATATAGGCAAACTGCTTCATAAAAGAGGTAATAGAGTGAGTGCACATTTATTTTTCCTTCATTTTACACAGGAAGAATCAGTTAAAATGGAAGCCCACCATCATCATGATTCTCCTATTTTTCCTAGAAACCCCCGACTAACGTTTCAATCCTCAAGATATCCCTACCTTTGAAAAAGTGACATTAAACTTGTGCAAGAACTTCTGCAAACACTACTTAGAAAGTGCCTCATCAATTTCAACAACAATTTCCTTAGTCCCAGCTTTGAGGACAAAGCTTATTTTCAAGAGGTGTGGCATGTTAGGATTCCACATCCTAACCTCATCTTATCACTTAATTAAATATGTTTTATATTCAAAAAGGGACCATCGTATCCTTTCATAATAACCTTTATATATATATATATATATATATATATATATATATTTTATATATATTTGTAACCAAAGAACCGAACACAAAATAAATGAGAAAGACAGAGATATAAGTAGATTATCAAAATGCCCCTTTTGTATTGATATTGATACAACTTTTACAAAATATTTTGAATTGCCCCAAGTGTGTTGGGAGCAATGTTACAATGTTCTTCGTCTCTCTAAAATACAATGCTTTGTTATGGGAGAGGGAGATCTTCCAACTCCTCCACAAGGTGTGGTGTTCTTTGTTATCTCGTCACAACTTCAAAGGGTGAGTAGGCTTTGGTATCCAACAAGGGACCACTCCAGGTTCAGTAGCTTCTTCATGATACATGTTACCTGCACACATGCAAACCAACAAAGAATATTAATAGCACCTGTATAGTCAAGAGGTAAACCAAATGCTACATATAAACCTATAACTGATATGTATGAAAGGCAGAGAGCATGCAACATTTAACAAATAAAACCTTGCTCCATATTTTAAATTGCTTATCTATGTTGATGAAATTTCTCAAGACTATGGAATCACAAAAGGGCGGTTGTGGGTTGGAAATCGTAGACCTGTAGTTGTAAAACCGCAATCGTGTTTTTGACTGTGGGATCGTAGACAAGCCATTTCTACTGAATGGGAGATTGCCTTGGGATCCAAGCCAATGGTCATTATCGAGCTCATGCTCTCAATTTCTTGATGTGTCCAGATTTATTTCGGTAGCCTATTAGTATGCAAGTTCAGCTCCCTTTGTTTGGTGGACTAATGGTGGTTTTATAGGCCTCCTAGGGCTTTGGAGGGGAATGGGAGGTGGCAAGCCTGACTTGCCAAGTGGCAAATATAAACTATCAAGTGGAAGGGGCAATTACAATGAGTCATTCAATGTGCCTCACTTAACTGGGGTGATGTGGCTGCAAGTGGAGTGCAATGTGGGATCCTATCCTATGTGAAGGGACAAAGGAGACAAGGTGGATGAGATGTGGCATGGGTATTGGAAATTTGTCCCATGTGCAAATACGAGGGTACAAGAGTGGGTAAGATGTGGTAGAGATGTTGGGTGAAGTGTCCAGGACACATGTCCAATGGGTGGACAGGGTATCCTAGGGTGATTTTCCCAATTAAGTAAATTAGAAAAATAGGATGATGTGTAGGATTTTATATCCCTAAGTTAGAACTTAGGCATATATTTTTATCATGCAGGATTTGATGGTGGGGTGGTAAATGTGATTTAGAGGGTGTCAGATTTTGGTGTCTACAGTTGCCCCTTTTTGTACTACATTGTGTACCACACAATGCGGTGCAAAAACTAATGACATTAACTTTATTGGATGGATGGACTTATTTCTTTTTGGTATGGTATAATGTATATATGTATCTTATTTATTTATTTTTTGTTTACCCCCTCAATTGGTAAGTGGGTGAATTGTGGAGCCCAATAACCAATTGATGAAAAAGTATTTTATGATTGTTTGTTTTTGCAAATGATTTGCCCCAACTTGTGGGTGACTTTTCATTCAAAATACTGTTTGGTTTGATTGACATGCATGTTGTGGTTTGAAGGAACCAATCATCCTAGGTACTTGTCCCAATGACTATTAGCAATTCCTTAATACACATTGATTGTATCATTACCGTGTTTTATAACCTCACATATTTGGCTTCAATTTTAACCTTGGGTTGTTTTGTGTTGATGTTGTCACTTGAGGCTGTGAGGCTTTATTTTCTTTTTCAATATTTTATTTTAACCGCTAATTTGCGATTTTCTTGGCGGTAACCGCAGGTGGGCATTTTTTTACCGCAAAACCGTGGGTTAGCGTTTTGCACCACAAAGCGCAGGTCTACGTTTTGATGCGCCATGAAAAATGTGAACGCGCTTTTTTTGTTGCTAAAAGCAGCTATTTAAAGGCCTGATGTTGCTTTCAATTGTCATTCTACTAGTTGTCATTTTGTTTGAGTGATGAGCGAGATGGAGATCGGTGAGGGCAGTGGTGGCGGAGGTGGCGATGTTGGCGTCTCGGTTGGAGCGAAATGCGATGGTCGGTTTGCCGAGGTAGGTGGTCCTTTGCTTTTAGTTAGGGTTTTTCGTTTGTGTTTTGTAGTTGTTTATTTGTTTTTTTTTATGGAACTAAGTGGGGCTGGTAATTATTTTTTTTTATTATTTTTGTTGATTTGTTTTTGTGTTTTTTTTTGTATGTTTTTTTTTTTTTTTGTATATGATCTCCTAGAGGTAGGTGAATTTTTTTTTTTTTTTGATTGTTTGTTTTTGTTTATTTTGTTTGATTACCTAGGGTTAGGTAATATTCTTTTGTGATTTGTTTTGTTGTTTTTGTTTTTTTTTTTTTGTGTTTGATTATCTAGGGTTAGGTAATATTTTTTTGATATTTTTTGTGTTTTTTTGTTTATTTTGTTTGATTACCTAGGGTTAGGCAATATATTTTTTTGATTTGTTTTGTTGTTTTTGCTTTTTTTTTTTTTTTTGGGTATTTGATTAGCTAGGGTTAGGTAATATGTTTTTGATATTTTTTATGTGTTTTTGTTTATTTTGTTTGATTACCTAGGGTTAGGCAATTCTTTTTTTAATTTTTGTTTGTTTTTGTATTTATTGATTTGTTTTGTTGTTGTTTTGTTTTGTTTTTTTGTTTTTTTTTGTTGTTTGATTACCTAGGGTTAGGTAATATTTTTTTGATTTTTTTTGTTTGTTTTTGTTTATTGTTGTTTGATTACCTAGGGTTAGACAATTCTTTTTTGATATATTTTTTTATTTTTTGTTTGTTTTTTTTTTTTTTGATTACTAAGGGTTAGGCAATTTTTTTTTTGTTTGTTTGTTTTTGTATTTTTTTTATTTGTTTTGTTGTTTTTTATTGTTGTTTGATTACCTAGGGTTAGGTAATATTTTTTTGATTTGTTTTGTTGTTTATTTTGTTCTAATATTTTTTTTGTTATTCAGGTTAGGCTCCTTGATGCCCGACATAGGTGGCCTCGCACTATTCGTAAAGTGTGCAAGGCCCTTACAGACGATGACTGGATGTTTTTAGAGACCATTGGTCTTGATGGTTGTGGGCGATTGAGCACCATTCAAGCCGATGAGGATTTGTTGTTTGTGCTTGTTGAGCATTGAGATCCTGATAGGGGTACCTTTCAAGTTCCTACAGGGCAGTTGACTATAAGAATATTTATCGTATTCTTCGTGTTCCTATCGAGGGACTTGTTTTCCACATTAGCCTTGATAAGAAAGAGGCACTTTTTTCTATATTTGGTGACATGTGGTATGTTGACTGTAGCATGGATGGTATTGCATATTAGGACCTCTTTGTTGCTGACAGTTTGGGAGTTGTTCCAACTTTCTTGATGTACCTTTTGAGCAACATGTTGTTGCCTAATTCTATGGGATCGAGGATCCCATGGAACCAGGTTCCTATTGTACTTGATCTTATTATGGATCCTCGACGGTTGGCATGGGCTCCCGCTCTTCTATGCCAGATATACAACGAGTTGTATGAGGTGAAGAGATAGGGGCGGAAGGGACTAGGTTGCAGTTTGGTGCTCCAAGTATGGTCTTGGGAGCACATCATTTTTGGATGGTCAGTTGGTCTTCCTTGTGCCTGTGATGCCACTGCTCCTTATGCTTATAGGTGGCTACTTAGTGAGGAGCTCAGTCATCTAGTGATTGGGGCATCAGAGTATCGAGGCATCCTGAGCTCCCTTTCTAGAGACTTCATGAGTTGGCGGTCTTGGAGGGGCATGGATTGGGTTATGGATGCGATAGAGCTTCATCGCATCAGGCGAGAGCAATGGGTTACCAGAGCCCATTTGAGGGAGATGGAGCTTATGCAATTTTCTTGGGTGCACTGTCAGTTTGGTTTGATGTAGGGTGTGTCTGATGCACCTATGACATATAGACAATGGGGAGATGAGTTGGGATTACCTATTTCTCTTAACTTTTGGTGAGTTCATGATCTTGCTAATGATTTTGATGTGGATATTCCTGACTTGGATGATGTGGGTACCACTCCCGAGTATGATATATGGTTTTCTTCTTAGCCTCCTTGGATGTCGAGTGTTGTGGTAGATGATGAGGGGAGTGGTGATGATGTGGAGTTGGGTGAGCGGACTCCTCGATCGATGAAGCATCGATGGCATAGTACTCCTAGGGTTGATGTAGCTACTAATGTACAGCAGTAAGTGGAGGGAGGTGGAGATGGAGGTGATGAGGGTGGTGGTGATGGAGATGATGAGGGTGGTGATGGGGGTGGTGGTGATGAGGATGCCCCTTATCAGTGGATAGAGGAGGATTGGGATATGTAACAGGTTGAGCATGATAGCCAGGGTTTAGAGGTGACTCACCTAAAGGGTGAGTTAGCATGGTACTAGGGTGATGTTTCTCACCTCCAGGGTGAGGTGGATAGGATGCGTGATGGTCCAAGCAGCGATGCTCTCACTACAAAGGACTTGGATATTTCTAGGCTCAGAAGCGAGGTCACTCAGTTAGAGGGTGAGCTGACTTAGCTATAGGCAAGGTCATGTGGAGGTGACACTATAGCTACTGTTGCTACTCTTCGAGCAAATATTTCTCAATGGGTTGCTCATGAGGGTGCTACCTTGAGGAGCTTGCATAAGGATGTTATTTATATAGAAATGTTG